>NW_021025185.1:59650-77212 GCF_004153795.1 Camellia sinensis
GATGTGCAGTGTCTCCACGCCCTCCTCGAGCAGGAATAGAGGGCCCAGCTGGAGCACCACCCACCGGAGGAATCTGGAAGGGAGGCTGAAAAGCACAAAAGGCAAATACATCAGAATACTGTGAGCAGTGTATCAGTGCAGAATGCAGTATACAGTGTGTGAATGCCGTGAGCAGTTTATCAGTGCAGAATGCGGTGTATGAGCACAGTGTGTGAATGTCGTGGGCAGTTTATCAGTGCAGAGTGTAGTGTATAAATGCAGTGTATGCAGTATATCAGATGCTGTGAGATCAGTGTGTCAGGTGTTGTGTCGTGCATCAGATTATGTGAATCAGCTTATGAATGGTTTGAGACCGTCGTCAAAAGGACATACCGGAATACTATAGAGGGCCAGGAGATCGAAGGTCTGCTGTAGCATCCCCATCATAGAGGCATTCAACTCCACGGACTGCCGGGTGTACTCGGAGGACGCCTGCAAGAGTATAAGATACATCAGTATTCTGCGGAATATCAAATAAACTGAAATGAAATGCCAATACAAGATGCATAAAATGTAGTAATACATACCGGAGGCAAGTCATGGAAACCGGCCAACTCATGATCAGCCGGGGGAGGAGCAAAGGGGATCTGGTAGGTCGCCCCATCCTGCCCTCTGTATGTCAGTAAAGTGGGCTGAGCAGGCCAGCTGGTCCCCCGCCCTCTCTGAACTCCACCCCTACCGTGGACTCGAGCTCTCCTCGACGCTCCTGCTCCAGCCCCCGCTCCTACTCCAGCTGTCGGCGCCGCTGGCCTCTCCCTTTCAGCTCGGCGACCACCGCTCAAGGGTCGCATAATGTAGGTCCGGACGTACTCTGCGTAGTCGCCCTCGCCTCAATGATGCTCTGCACCCCGGCCGACGGTGTAGTCCCTCATCTCTTGGGCGGTGAACCTCTCAGTATCTCTCATATAGGCAGGAGGTGGACCCGGGACTATCTGCTCCGGTAAACCCAGGGTCTGACACAAGAAACGCTCGCCCAGGTACCAAGCCCGACAGACCAGGCCCTCCAACAGGATCCGACAATGGGCAGTCTCCCCTGCGCCCTCATAGCGATCCCTCACCACGGCCGGCAACGGAGCCCAGGGCTGCCAGGTGATCTGAAAATAATATGCAGTTTGTTATCTATCTGTTATTAAAAACATACAGTGCTAAGCGAAGCCTAAGAAAATTCTAAAGATGAACATACCTCCGCAGCAGTGATGGTGTCGAAGTAGCGGCGGAAGAAAATAAAAGACTCCCGTGGTCTCCGCACGCATCGCACATCAAAGCGATGAGAAAACGGGACGCCGAGTGGGGCCTCCACATCGGGTACTGGGGCAAGCCTGGGAAAGTAGGCATACACCCACAACTGCAGAACAGGTATAAGTATGACTATCAGATAAAACAAAATACAGAATAAAGCAGAAATGGCAAAGCCATGTGTTGTGCAGTGTATTGTACAGAGTATACAGTGTGTGCAGTATACAGTCAAAGAAAAACAGAGTATATGTGTGCCGCGTGTGCAGTATATAGTCAGTGAGAGGCAGACCGTGGTGTGTGCAGTGTACAGAATACAGAAAACGTGAAGCAGAAATGTAAAAGGGAAAGAAGATGTACCTCCCAAGCTTGCCAGTAGCCGCCGAGAAGCTGTCCACTGAGGCAGGAAGAAGAGCTCATATAACCATACAATGTGGCCAAGCCTGCGCCACCCCAGTCATAACGGCGGATCCGCCTGACATCCACCAGTGCGCTCAACAGACATAGAGGCACGGTGTTCGCCCGGTCGGTGAAAAGAGTCGTCCCGAAGAGGAACATGATGAAGCCTCGCGCGTACTGATCCACCTCCTCTGGGGTCATCTGCGCCTCCTCCGCCAAGGCTGGTTGGATCCGGAAATGGCTCTCAAACCAAGAGTACCTGACAAACCCTGCCCGAGCGAGGGGAGGCTGAGTGTCGAGCAGGTACAGCTGGGCGACGTCCCACTCATCGATATCAGTGTCGAAAGGGGATCGGATCACCCCCTACCTCGATGCCGGTGAGCATCGAGAAATCGTAAGGGGTCATCGTCATGTCCCCCGCAGCGGAGAAGTGGAAGGAGTTGGTGGTATCCCACCACCTCTCCACTAAAGCGGCGAGCAAGGGCCTACATGTCGTAAGCCGGGAGAGCCCCCTGCAGAAAATGCCGAAACCGGCCTCGTCGACGATATGACGAACCGCGTCTGGCAGCTCTATATACCAGTCCCGAGCGACGATATTCCCATACTCGCGGATGGTATGGGAATCCCCCTGTAATCAAAAACAACAATTGCAAGGCAATATTCAAAACACAGTTTTAAGAAGCGTACAGGTATACAGCATGTGCGCATTTTTTCAAATTCCAACAGACATCGGTTGCCGGTGTACTTACAGTGAACTACAACGTGTGATGTGTCAGCGTGTTTGAGTGGTTCAGGGCAAATACAACATGTGTGCATGTTTTCAGACTCAAGCAGATATCGGGTACCAGTGTGTATGCAGTGAAATACAGTGTGCGCCGTGTGTTTGGGTGATTCAGCGTCAGTGCAGTGTGTGTGCACGTGTAAGTTTCAAACAGATATCGGTTGTATGTTTGTTTGCAATCAACTACAGTGTACAGTGTATCGGTGCATCCGGGCTAAGCAGTTAGAGAACAGAATCAACTAATGGCAGTTATGTTCAACATTGCGGGAAATAATAAAACAGAAGAAAGAATGTTACCTCGGAAGCGCCGAAGGACAGATGGAAGGTAGGCTCACGCAGGAGAAGCTCGGGTGCCACGCTCCTCTCGAAGCTCCGGAACTGGCGTAGTCCATCGTGGAGCATCACATGAACCGCGGGCCTGTAGGTCTCCTGATCGAACGGCCGGATGTAAAGTGGCAAGGGGTCGGCCTCGGGATCCATCTCGAGCTCGGGAGGGGCTCTGCCCTGTGGAAGATCGCCCGCCATCTCGAAGGGAATGTGAAAATGGCTGGAAGACAAAAAACCGGGTGAGAATGTGAAGAGTCAACAAAAAAAGTCAACCCCGAGAGGGCCGGAAAAGGTCGAAAAAACCGAAGTGCGGAAAAGGCACAGATATCGAGAAAAACTCGACGGAATAAGCCCCGAGTGGCGGAAATCGAAAAAATAACATCGAAATAAAATTTCAATCGGTTCAAAACGTTCGAAACGCAAGGGTGAATGCGAATCGAACGACGAAACGGAGCCAAAAACCAAGGAAAACGAGGAAATAAGGCTCAAAAAATATCTTAGAGAGAGAGAGGAGGAAATTTCGAGCTAGGGGAAGTGAAGAAAATAGGGCTAGAAGCCCTATTTTAAAAGGCCCATAGCGAAATGCCAAAACTGCCCCGATACACGGACTTTTTGCCGGTCGGCCACACTCTTTGCCGGTCGGCAAAATAGTGTGCCAATGGAAATTATATGATGGCCGATGGACGGCCGGTGATTCATTTTGATGGCCGGTGGACATCCGGTTGTCTCCTACAGTGATTTTGGAGCCTCCTACACCCATGTTTGAGTTATGTGTGGGGTCCAGGGCCTTTAGTGCTCAAAACAGTGCAAAACAGTGCATTTGCGACACTCAACCGGCCTCCGTTTTGACCCTAGACCGTGTCTTCTGTGCGTGGCACTCGAATTCGTGCAAGGTGTATCCTTTCCGTATCCTTTTGGCTTTTACAAAACTCAAAAGTTGCCCCATGTGCATCACATGTCAATCGCGCTATCTTGCGCATCTCATTGTATTTTGCATGCATTCAAATCGCGCTATTTTGCGCATCTCATTGCATTTCGCATGTTCAATTTCATTACTTGCGTAGACCGCATGTTTTGCTTGCGTAGACCGCATGTTTTACTTGCGTAGACCGCATATATTACTTGCGTAGACCGCATGTTTTGCTTGCGTAGACCGCATGTTTGCAATCAATTTCATTACTTGCGTAGACCGCATGTTTTCCTTGCGTAGACCGCAATGCTTTACTTGCGTAAACCGCATGTTCTGCTAGCGTAGACCGCATTCTTATGTTCAATTTCATTACTTGCGTAAACCGCATGTTTTGCTTGCGTAGACCGCATGTTTATAATTAATTACGTTGCTTGCGTAGACCGTATGTTTGTAATCAATTTCATTACTTGCGTAGACCGCATGTTTTGCTTACGTAGACCGCATGTTTATAATCAATTTCGTTACTTGCGTAGACCGCATGTTTGTAATCAATTTCATTACTTGCGTAGACCGCATGTTTTGCTTGTGTAGACCGCATGTTTATAATTAATTACGCTACTTGCGTAGACCGCATGTTTGTAATCAATGTCATTACTTGCGTAGACCGCATGTTTTGCTTGCGTAGACCGTATGTTTGTAATCAATTTCATTACCTGCGTAGACCGCATGTTTATAATGAGTTTCATTACTTGCGTAGACTGCATGTTCTGCTTGCGTAGACCACATTCTTATGTTCAATTTCATTACTTGCGTAGACCGCATGCTTATGATCAATTTCGTTGTCTGCGTAGACCGCACACTTCACTTACATGTCTGTACCTTCACAGCATTGCTATGCTTCCCACTTGCTTTGCGTTGTCACGCATTTTCAAGTACATTAATATGCGTGTTGTTGATAACATCGTACCTGTTAAGTTGTTTTCTTTGCAGGCACGATATTGTATGTACGGTTCATTTAAGGCTGGTGCAACCCGACGAATCGGACAGGTATGGTATACTCCGAATGAGACATATCGAGAATATATACGGTCTAGGAGACCTTAAATCCTTGGAAGGTGCAAGACCTTTGGCGCATTGATGTGCACAGTTTGTTTGCATTGTCATGCATATCTTAAGCCGCACGTTGTTGCGCATTTCAAGTTCACTTGCATTGTTATGCATTTCTTGTGCAATATATACAGTCTAGGAGACCCTAAATCCTCTGAAGGTGCAAGTCCTTCGGTGTTTGTCATGCCCAAACGACTTTTGATAAGTTGCACTATACATGTACTTCAAGCGACTCGCGTCGTCGCATATTCAAGTTCACGTGCATCTCAAAAGCCGCGAATTGTCGCGCACTTCAAAATCATGCATCATCATGCATTTGCATCTCAAAAGAAAAACAAAAAAAAACATGCATTGTCATGCATCATCGTAAATAATTGCATTGTCATGCACCATCGTAAGTAGTTGCATTGTCATGCACCATCGTAAATAGTTGCATTGTCATGCATCATTGTAATATAGTGCACATTGCATTGTAATTTGCATGCATTCATTGCATCACCTTCCATTTATGGCTTGCGCCTTTCCATGTTGAGCTTGGTCTGTGTTATGCCTCTTTCAAGTGTGCTTGAGAGTTGCCCTTTTGGTGCTTGAATGTTAGCCCTTTAACATGTGCATGTGTGTATGTGTGTTTAGTGCTCATTTCATAGCACTTATGGTCACTGTTTTGGGCCTAATTAGAGCCTAGGCAAGATTTGGTTTGGCCCGCAGGCCATATCCATTGTATCCATTTCCATTCCATTGCATATTTGTAGATATTGCATTGTAGCTTGCATGCATTCATTGCATCACCTTTCATTTATGGCTTGTGCCTTTCCATGTTGAGCTTGGTCCGGTATGTGCCCATATTTCTTGTGTCGAAGCATAGTTCAGTGGACTGTTCTATGTTAAACGTGGCTTGTATGCGTACATGCTTTGCCTAGGCAAGATTTGGTTTGGCCCGCGTGCCATATCCATTGCCATTTCCCCAGCATTTTCATTATATATTACATTGTAGTGTAATTGTTGCATCCAGCATTAGGATCATTGTCCGTCTACATTACTCATAGTTCTGTTGATCGTTCTATGGTAGACGGACTTGTTACCTCCATCAATCTATTTGACATTTGTGTGGTTTCGAACCGCTCATGATTGGATCATGATTCAATTGCTTTGCATATAGTTTGCATTGTTTCAATTACATTGCATCTTCATTTGCATTGTTTGTACATAGTTTTGTATATATTGCATATCATTTTGCATTCATTTTGCATGTTATGCGTGTTGCTAACGATATTGTACCTGTTAAGTTTGCTTTCTTTTCAGGCATGATATTGTATGTACGGTTCATTTGAGGCTGGTGCAACCAGACGAACCGCACAGGTATTGTATCCTCCGAGCGAGACGTATCGAGAATTGCATAATTCTCTTACATCCTTTCTGCATTTGTAATATAGTTGCATTGGTATATGCTAGCTTAAAACTGTCGCATGTGTGCTTCATTACAGCTTTCTTTGCATGATCATAAGTTATGTTCGGCTTTATGCATTGTCTTGCATTTTGCCCCTGCCTTTGGGCACATATCTTGTATGTTTGTCTAAGTCTTTGGCCTTGTCAAAAATGGGTCGTCTCTAGGCTTTAACATTCACTCCCGTCATTGTTATGACTTTCGAGTTTTGTCAAAGAGGGGCAACTGTAGACACCCCATTTTTGACCGTCCTCAAGACTTGGACGTCACCATTGGAACACTTGGTGATTACCCTTGTTTGTGTTCGTCTTGAGTTTCCGGAGGTCTCGGTTGCGCGCCTTACCTCAGGATCTCTTGGCTCGACCGTGTTGTGTCTGGTTTTGCACCAAACACTTGTGTTTTGCCTTGAAGGGGCAGGGAATGCCTTGTGAGGCATCACCACACATCACCGGCCATGGCTTGAGGCCACCGGCCAGTGATTTTATGCCATCGGCAATGTATATTGTCGGTCGGCACTCTTTGTTGCCGGTCGGCCATTTATTTTTCCAAAATGGCAATTTTGAATGGCCGATCACTGTTCATCTACTTTTAGTAGATATTTTGTGCCAGTTGTGATAGCTGGCACCCACTCTGCTCCCCTCCATACACGTGTATGGAGGGATTTCCATCTTGGATGGCTTGTTTTGGAAGCCTTACAAGAGGGAGTTGCCTATAAGAGAGACTCTCCTCTCTTGGCATTAGGGTTAGACAACATTTTTAGAGAGCTTTGACATCAGGGTTAGGAATTTGTATCTATTCCATCTCTATATTTCCCTCTCTTGTTAGTTTAGTGTGTGTTTGGTCTTACTTTTGCACACAAACACCCACCATTACTGTGAGGCCCCTGACTTTTTTTGTAAACCTTATTAGATCCCTAAATTTTGAATTATTATAATAAAGCCCTTAGTTCGTCGATTAATCGCAAATTAAGCCCTAGGACTGAAAACGCATCACGGGCAAAGCCATACAAACCCTAATCAATCCTGGAAGCTTAGAAATCACTTCTAACACTCTAATATTAATTACTTAACTCTCAAATTTTAGATTAAGCGCTCTAAACCTTAACTTTCAAATTTTACAGTCATCGTTCGGTTATTTACCTTTAAATTCAAAGTAAGATAATACAAACTGAATTATTTTACACTTGAAATAGATACTTTAATTGAACCCAAGCCCGCACATTTTTATTAAATCACAAATTGACCCCAAACAAGTACTATTATATATTTATATATACCAAAAATCTTTTTTAATAATATATTTTACAATTTCCAAGATTTGTACAAAATATATATATATAACATGTCCATCAATTCACCATCACATGGCTAGCCATCATACCCCCCCTAGACTATAATCATTGTACTTTAAAATCTCTTGAAATCTTGGAGCAATAATAACTTTGGTACCTATAAAGATTTGCTATATATATGTGTGTACTTCTAACTAGAAGATATTTACATTAGTCCTAGACCTAACTAGATCATAATTAAATAAATGATTAAGGTTCTAATCCTCCTCATTTCATTACATTTAATGTGAAGCCCCGGAAAAATGTATTTTCCTTAAAGCCCCTCAGTTTCTTAAATTATTTCGAATCTTGTCAGTTATCATTTTTAATTTTTATCGGAACAGGAATTACACTAGCCAGATTAGGTTCCCTAACCTAATTTAATTCTACATAAATTACATGTATTTAACACCAGGCTCTTACTTCTTTATTAAATTCAAAATAAACCAAAAAAAAACTAGTACTTGTACCTTGAACCTTGGTATACCATCAATCTTGCAATATATATATATATAGGTATATATACACCTTGAAGAGTGTGTCCTAGGACCAAAACTAATAAAATAATAACTCCATCACACTCCCCAAGGCTAGCCACCCTAGGAAGAAGAGAGGGGCCAAATTTTCAAGATATATCATCATGAGATTCTAGAAAAAAAAACAACCTAGTGCCTAGACCTAGGATGCAAATCTCAAAACTAGTTCCATTCTAACTAGTATTAACCTAATCTTGAGTAAGCCTCCCAAATCATCCCAAATCCCTTTAAAATTTCAAACAAATCCTAACCTTCCCATCCATTTCCAACTAAGGGGCTTTTAGGACTTTTTGCCTCAAAAGTTTGCCTATAAATATCAACACACCCCCCTAGCCTGCAAACACACATAACACACTCATCCACACACAAATTTAGTTAGAGAGAGGGAGGAGAGAAAGAAAGAGAAGCCTAGAGAAGGAGAGGGAGGAAGAAGAGAGCCTTCTTATACAAACTTAGTAGGTAAGCCACCAACACAACCTTCTCTTCATTTTCTTTTCTAATGCATGTTCATTTTAAAGATTTTAAGTGATGTTTCAGATCTGTTATTATCATGTTCTTATGTTAAAAATACTAAGATTTGAGTATTGTTTCCATCTCTCATGTATTTTACCCATTTTGGCACAAAACCATCTTCTTTTGTACACATCTCTCAACTTTTCAAGGTTACTCTTTCAAACAAATTTTCTGAGTTAAACATGTGATAGTTAGCATATTTTCTTCACAAAATAAATGAAACTTTCCCATGGTGGAACCCCCTTTTTATAAATTTTCTTGTTTTGGACATTCTACCTTAAAACTTGTTTTTGCAGTCAACTTTCAAAAATTCCAGAAAAATGTACAAAAATATTTTGAACCTCTATTTTATGTCAAAACCTTCCTTAAGGAGTTATATTTCAACTAAAATTGGTTTCATCGAAAAACATTGAGCAGTTTGCAAGAAAATCAAGTTTTCGTAACAGTCGACAGATCTGGGCAGATTCTGGACAGATTCTGGAACAGTGCTAGACTATTTTCTAAATAACTTAAAATCGGGAAAAGCAATCCCATTTCCGAAAAATGTTCTAGGAGCTAGATCAAATTCTCTACGAACCATAGGAAAACCGAGTCTGGTGGATGAACCTAAGTAGTTCTTCCATATTAACCTTCATGTGATGTTAAATCTGGAAATTTGTTATGTTTGGATGTTTTATACCCTTGTATTCATGAAAATGTTTAATGGCCTATTTTCATATCTTGGCATAATGTTGTATGGGTATGTTATGTTATTTATCTTCTTGAGGAGGCATGCTTATGTGAATTTTATTTTATTGTCTAGTTGGACTAATCTTGACTTAAAACACTTAATTCAACGGGAAACCTAATTGGGTGGGTATTGGGTTTTCGAACACTTGAGTAATGAAAAGATGAGAAAATGTGATATATGGTTTGTTGGGATGCGTTTCCTATTCGAGGTTAAAACTTGTGCAAGTGGTTTTCGGAACCCTTGAACGGAGCGGTTGTATTCGGACCCTAGGTGGTTTGGTGTAAGGAGGGATTCGGGCAAGGCCCTATTTTTACCGCCTCTTTTGAGGCCCTGCGGTTGGCGCTACGCGGTATATAACCGTTGGTAGGCATCCGAGGTTAGGTCTGCAACAAAGCAGCAAAAGAGGGGGCATACCGAATAATCCGCGTCCGATTCTTGTGGTTGGGAGGACGAAATCTCTTTGGGGGATTTCTAGTTTACTAACATCTAACTAAAACCCTTATTTATTTAATTGAGTATCATGCTTTATTACTTGATGTTATAGTTGTGACTGTGTATTGGACTGGGAAAAAGGGGTAGGGTGTGTGTGTGTGTTTACTGGGCATTCAAAGCTCACGGCGTATCATGCCAGGTGACGAAGCGGAACTCATACCGGAAGACGACGAGCCAGAAACCTTTGAAGACTTTTGGCTATCTTAGGAATACTAGAAATTTCCTTTTTGTTATTTTGTAAGACTCATATGAAGTTTAAAACTTTCTTTTTGGGATGTAATGTAATGGAACCATCTATTGAAGCAAGTATAATTGTGGCTGGTATGTATTTATATCCTATGTATGTACCTTATCGTTGCTTATGAGACCTTGTGTCAATGCCTTGTAAGATCTGTCAAAAAGGTAGTGCGCTGCCTAAGAAAGCTGGACTTAGAAGGGAGGCTATTTGGACTCCTCCAACGATCTGGGATCTTACTTGATTATTGACCATAGGACTCACTAGTGACTTCCCTTGACTACAACCTATAGTGTAGAATCGGGGCATCACAATTACACATTCTCTTGGTTATTGAGGGCCAAAGGAGTGTTCTTGGAGTTTTGGAGCTGGTTTCAACCTAAAGAAGCTGCTGGAGCTCCATTGTTGAAGAGGGTCTTCAAGGGTAAGAAACTTGCTCCTTTTTACCCCTTTCTTGCATTGTATTTTTGCCCACCTTACAACTATTTTTGTGTTTAGTGTATAACATAAAAAAGTTCTTTTTTTAGGCCCTCTAAACAGTTTGTTTAGAGTGTTTTGTGATTTGAGGTTGTTTGACCCCTCTTAAGCCTTGTAAGGCTCCATTTTGTGCCATTTTGGGTGAGCTCCGAGACCTTGGTGTTTGGGCCTCCTCACCACTGAAATCTTGAGGGATTTCAGAGGTGAGGATGGTGCCTTGAGGTCCCAAGAAGGAGAGGGCCACCCCCTCTCCTTGTTGTCCTTGAAAAGGACCATTTTTGCCCCTTGAGGGAGCACCTAGCTTAGGCTCTTGTTGACCATGCCTTAGCTGATTTTTGTGCTTATAATGTCACAATATGCCTCTGTTTTTAGTTGGTTTTGGTATACCATGCTTGCTTAGCATACATGTCTTGTAATGCCATGATTTGCCTCAACATGTGCCTAGCATTTAGACTACCATGCTCATGTGTTTTGGCCTAGCTTTGTGAAGCTTTTATGCTTGTTTTAGTATGCTAAGGGACTGTTTTTGGTCATTTGAGTCATCCATGCTTTGCTTTGTATAGCTACCATGCAAACTCTCTTGTGTACCTTGAGCATTGACCTCTCTCGCGTGCCATCCTTGCATCATTTCAGTGGTTTGAAACCACTTGTCATGTTATTTCAGTCCTTGTGGCATGTCTATACGCTTGCATTTGATATCCCTTTAATATGTTAAAAGGTTGTTGTCTTATGCTCCTTGTTTGGGCCCTTGTGCATGCTTCCATACTTAAGCCATTTAGATGCCATTTAGGTGGGTTTTGAGGCTCCTTTCAGCATGTCACAGCTCTATTTTCAGTCACTTAATTCATGCCATGAGTGGTTGTACTAAGTGTAGTTCAATGCTTCTTTGGTGAGCCTTAGGCTTTAGATCATTTGTTGTATGCTATGCTTGTCTTGCTTGCTTGTTTTGGCACCATCATTAACATGATTTTCAGAGCTTGGTATGTATGCCATATGTCCATGTTCATCTTCTTTTAAGTGTGCTTAAAAGTTGTCTCTTCAATGCGTAAGTGTTGGCCCATTTGCATGCATGTTTGTATGTGTATTTGCCCCTCATTCCATAGCATTTTAGCCACTGTTTTAGGTTAGTTTGAGGGCTGCCTAAATTAGTCTAAGTCCATTCTTGCATGTTGTGGCATGCTTACCTTGTGTGTTGATTGCATGCTTGGCTTATCATGTGTTGTGGCATGTTTAAGTGACTTTGCATTTGGCATATATTTCTCTTAGTTGGAATTGCCTAACATGTTGCACACTTTGCATACTTGCATGCTTGAGTAACTAGCATAGTTGTCACATGCCTTGTATGCTTGTTTGCATTACCATGTTGCATGCCTAGTTAACATGCTGAGGATGCATTGCATGCACGCTTTGCCTCTTGATTATCTATGATTGAGGTTCTTGTTTGTTGGTTTGCATTGCATTTGAAATCAACATGCATAAATCGGTCTCTTGGGCCATCACGCATTGAAATGCGCGATTGATGGTCCGAGAACCAAGGACCATGTCCCTTTGAGTCATAAACATGATAAGGAATATGGTTGGTGCATACATTGCTTGAATTACATTGCCATGCAAAGCTCTGTCCTCTGCTGCTGTCAAACAGATTCTGTAGGAACTTTTTCCCAATCGACTGCACATAGTGCCGACCGGCAATCCATCCGTGGCCGATAGCTTCATCAACAGCCGATGATCACATCTTACTACCGGTGGCCATTCTCCTCAGCCGGTGGCATCTCCCAATGTCCAAAGAAGCAATTCTGAGACTTTGGAAGTTTTCAGAGGGGCAGAGCAGGGAAAACAGAGGCGGCTTGTGCATGGCAGTGGACTTCCGAGCAAGACCCGAGCACGCGTGCATTGAGCCCTCTTCCCGAGGCCCTTTTTTTTCTTGCTTTCTTAAATTAATTAATTTGTTTAATTAATTTAGTTGGTCTGTAATAATTAATTAGCTAGGGTAGTTAATTAATTATTCGAATTGTATTATTCTTTTGGTCCCTCCGAGCGAGGGTGAATTTGTAATAAGTGTGGGTGAGTATGTGCATGTCTTCCAACCCCCACTTCTTTCTCCCTTTTACTTACCTGCTTTGATGGTTAGTAATAGGTCATGTTCAATTTAGCATACCTTATGCTATGCATGCGTGCATCATTTATCAGTATTGTATGCACCGGGCTCGGCGCATCATGCTAACTGCATTAGCATTTCAAATCTAACTTGAATGCATGCTACTTGTGCATTTTCACATGTCATTCATAGAATAGCCGAGCCTACTCTAGTGACATCCCGCATGCGTTGCATTAGAGATTTAAACATGAACTAGGATCATGCATATGATTACTATCTAGTTTTTGTTTTGGTACGGAGTACGATGTAAGTATTTATGCTTTAGCATCCTTGCATGCGTGTGAGTGTTGCCATAATTGCATGATTACCATGAGGCTAGCTGCTTATGTGATATAACTGCTTGAATGCCTGTGGATGAAGGTCGAATTGCTTGAATTGGGATAATTCATTAAAATTGTGAGTTTTAAGCCCACTCGATAGTGGCAAAACCATTTCTTCTAAAAGTCCACTTGAGGGTGGCAAAACCTGCATTTTAGCCTACTTGCGAGTAGCAAACCATTTTCAAAACAAATATGCTATGTTTTGTTCCAATTTAGGTGATTTGGTCTATACTTGTTTGCTGTGCGCATAAACATAGTAATTCTAGGCTAATAACCGGAATAAGAACACATAACGTTTTCAAAATCGGATATCATGGTTAGTAGAGGCCGATCTTCGGATCGGGCGAGAGGGGGTGCTCATAGCTGACCTTCCCCAATCGTACCCACGCTCCCGAGCCGAGACAACTTTGGTGATGATGGGCACGTGGCCTTTGGCACCGAGTCAGGGTTTCCTAAATTCCCCCATAAAAAATATTTAGGTGGCGACTCTGTATCTGGCAAAGCAGTCCATGTTTGACGCTTCTTTTCAAAAATCTGTTTCTTAAAACGATTTGCCGGATTTGGACTCTTTGGTTCAGATTAAGAACCGTGACACAAATCGAGTCCGAACTGTAGCGAGGCCCATGGGGGCACGTCTACAGTTTCTGGCGACTCCGCTGGGGATTTTAGAGAGCTTGACTCGAACTCGTGATATCCTGTTTTGATTTCATTTATGTGTTTCTTTGCATCGCATGTGCATTGGTGCGCCTAGGAACACACTGTTTGCCATCTGCCATTTCTGAACGGTTTGCTGGAGGCTTGTCTTGTTAAGGCATGACCATAAGGCTGACCAGTTGTGGGCTCTGACAGTATGGGAACACAAACCCCGATTTTACCGGGGCCCCCTTTTGACCATTCGACCTAGTGCATATTCGGAATCCATAGTGACCATTCCAAACTAGGACAGGTTGCTTACCCGATGCTAAGTTGTTTGAAACTGCTGCGTGCATAGTAAAACCCTAGCTCCTGACAAAATAGAACAGGGAAACCCTACCCCAACATAGGGGTGTTTTGGCTCTCACTTATCTGCTACGTGCTTTTAGAGTGCACCTCTACAGGAAAGTACATATCAGTTTGCAAGTTTGGGTATCGGGCCCGAGGGCACCAGTATCAGTGTTGTTAAGAAATCAGTTATCTGCGGGTATCAAGTTCAGTTTTGGGAACAGTGATTCTGGGGAACAGTGATCAGTAGTAGAGTACAGTTGTTCGGCTACACCCGTGTTTGATCTGTTTGGGCTGAAATGCTGTTTGTTTTTCTTTTCAGTTCAGGAGTGTCCAGAGAATTGATACAGAATAGCTAGTGTTCCCCCATGCTGAGGCAGGACTTATGATGACGCAGAATTCAGAAGAGATTGTGGTTATGACAGCTACGCTAGATCAAGGGATCACCCTGCGGGATGAAACTAATGTTGATGTATCGCACTCGCCTAGGTCGCCTGTCGCGCACCCGATCTGGACCCCCCAGTTGTATCAGGCTCGCGAGCCCACTACATTCGAGCTGATGGGAATGATTGGTGACCTCCAGAGATCCATGGCCGATCTGGCCTATGGAATGTCGGCTTCGCTGCCAGCGGCACCGTATGCCGGGAATTTCATACCACAGGAGCCCCCGCTACTGGGACGAATTGTGATCGAGCTTAACCAACCCGAGGTGGTCTCAAGTTGTAGCAATGATGTATCGACACCAACCCAAACCCTTGATCAGGCTGAGGCCAGAGGTAAAAACAAAGCAAAGGTAGATGCCGATCCCGTTGAGCAACTGCTGTGGGCAGTCGAGGCTTTGAAAGCCGGGGGAATGAGCAAGCAACAGATATCTGCAGTTGTGGCAAAAACTGTGGAGGATGCTTTCCCCACTCCACCTGAGGGTAGTTCAAGTCAGTCAGAAAACCGGGACAGACCCCGTCATGCCAGAACAGTTCCTTCCATTCCCAACCCTGTACTCGGGAAAGATCAGAAAACCAAGGCAGTGCCTGCCGACCCTTTTGCTAGTGTGTCTAGTAAGAACACTCAGACTTTAAAGTACCTGCCTCGGGGGCGCAGGATCTTTCATGCTCTCTACATGCCTCTGTCTAAGGCACTTCAGATTCTTGCCGAAAGGGGACACCTCAAACCCCTTGAACCTCGGCCTCTCCCGTAGAATCTCCCTCTCACACATGATGCTGCTTTGTACTGCGCGTACCACCAACAGACCGGTCACGCCACCGACAACTGTTTCCGCCTTCGCCATGAAGTGCAGGATCTGATCGATAATGAGGTCATTCTTCCACCTACCTCAGCGAAGTCTATTACCACCGAGTTGTTGGACTTTGAGGATACTGCGAGTATGTGATCAGGGGTTGGACCACCTGCGGGTGGCGCTCGGTGTATTTCAGATGTGGCGTCGGGCATGCACTTTTTGAGCATTTGTAAATGCAGTTTTGTAGCTTCTGGCTTGGGTTTTGAGTCAGTTCTCTGTTTTGTTTTTGAGTCTGCCTCCTTGCTTTGAGTCAGTCTTTTCGTTTTTGGGTCTGTCTTGTGGTACCGAGTCAGTCCCGTTGTATAGGGTGCCAGGTGATTCTAGGGTTGTTGCCTTGAACACCATTTTGGTTTTGTAAATACCCTTTTGTTTTGAGTCTGTCTCTCTTATGGAGCCAGTTACAATCAGGGAATTTGAATGGAGCAGCTGCGGCTACCATGTTTCCATGTTTATTGCTAATTTTGGGCTAGTTGTGCCAGAGGATTTGAATCAAACGGCCGTGCATTCCGCCTGTTCTCTTGTGCCCTGAAAGTCATTGCATTGACCTACGTTTTTCAAAACCTCTTTAACACTGCGATGAAAACAAACAGGAAGGAATTCCTCAAGTTTTGCAAAACTTTGATCAATTTGAGGAAAGGAGAGGCATTCTAAGCCTTTAATGAATGAAACCATGCTTGTTAGCGTGAGTACTGAGAAGGACCCTGGCTTGATCCAGACCGGTTCCACACTATCTTCGGCACGAGCGATTTGTCGCTTTCTTAAAAACTTTCAAAAAACAAATGTTTTGCACGGCCCTGTGAAGACCTGTGTGGAATCGCTCTTGAGATTGTGCAGCCTAGGATCGCTCTCAGCCTCAAGATTTCAACCCATTCGTTTCGAACCTTGAACCCGTTCAGAAAGTTCAACGGTCAACTGTCAAAGGAGGCCCGTGTGGCCAGTTTTGAAGCAGCCCTCGAACAAGAGGCACCAAAGTCGAATAAAAAAGATTAGATCTCACCAAAAGAAGCTCGTAGAGCAACCATGATGGATTCTTCTGCAAATCATTGCAACAGCCGTTCTCCTAGATGCAGAGAGGCTTCAACTTCAAAAACCATTTGGCATGGACTTGTTACACATTACCCTTTTGAGAGGCTCGCTGGGCCGAAAACCCGGAAGGGCGACCTAGGCAAAAGTTAGAGCAAGAGAAAAATACAAAAAATGCAAAAGAAAAAGAGAAGAAATAAAATAAAAAAAAAAGAAAGAGAAAAAAGAGAATGAAAAGATACAAAAAATCAAGAAAAAAAAGAACAAAAAAAAGAAGAAAAATGAAAAGAAGCTCGCAAGGTCGAAAACCCGCATCGGGCACCTTGGCAAAAGTTAGAGCCTGAAAAGTGAAGGTTAAAATACCCGAGTGTACCTTAACCGGAGCTATGTAAGGCTTGATTTCCATGTTTGGGATACGTAGGCAACTTCATCATGAAGTCTAGCCCCCAACGCTTTCATAGCATCTCAGTCCATACAGTGGTTTCGATTTCACCCCAAAGTCCAGTCGCTCAACACCTTCAAAGTGACTGTGTCCATATATTGGTTTTGACCATCTTCGTCTTCTCTGTACCTGAGAAAGTTTGGTTGTGATCATCACTGGTAAGGACTGTTTACAACATGCTACGGCGTCATCCAGACAAGGGGCAACTTTCCGTTGCCATGATGTCGCCATTCAAACCAGGGGCAACTTTCCGTTGCCATCCACCCCTTTCAAGCCAGGGGCAATTTTCCATTGCCTCCGATCCGAGGTTGCGCATCTCAAAGAGTAAGTTCCATGCTCGTTGAGCATTGACTGTTTGCAAAATAGTTTTTGAAAATTTTTACTGAGGTTGACTATTTTCTAGAAAACTATTCCATTTTTCAAAACTGGACCATTTTCTTGGACCCAAAAGGAAAATTTTCAGTGCTTATAGTTTGACTTGTATGGTTTTCAAATCAAAAATCGAAGAAGTACGTTAATCCGACTCTCATCTTGATCAAAACTGTTTTAGTAGAAAAATCAAAACAAAAAACGGTCAAAATGATGAACTAGGGGCACAGTTGAGTCAGGCGTTCTGTCTTTCCCCCGTCGTCAACATACTTGCCAGGAGGGCACTCTACAAACCAGAAGAAATAGCTGTGAGCTAACGGCATCGGGCATGAACCCGCAACTTCCTATTCATTCATTAATCGCCTTGGGGAGGGGGCCAAGTGGGCAGAATAAAGAATAGAGAGGTGTAAGTTGAGAGAAAA
>NW_021025185.1:92704-245657 GCF_004153795.1 Camellia sinensis
AAATGTGAATTTTAAGCACAGTTGGGAGTGGCAAAATCATCATATTTTAAGCCCACTTGAGAGTGGCAAATCGGTGTCTTAGCCTACTTGCAATGTATAGCTATGGCATAGTTGACTTCACTAGCTTTGTGTTTGAGGTCCCTAGCATGCTTGGAATGTGATGTTTGCATGGTATAGCCTCATTTGGAATGTAATTTCAGAGCATATTTCATTGCCACACTCTCACATTTTCCACTCCTTCAATGTGTTTGAGAGTTGTGCCTTCATGCCTTGTTTGTGAGCCAATGTGTATACATGCTTGTATAAGCTTTTGGGCTCCCTTTTCAGTATGTTTTGGCCTTTGTTTTGGCATGGTTGAGCTCTGTCTAGAGCTGGTTTAGTTGTTTAAGCTTAGTATTGCATGCTCCTTGTGTATTGCTCTTTACTAGCCTTGTGTTTTAGGGCCTCTTGCATGCTATGTTTGTGTTGTTTGAGTGATATGGCATCATTTAACACATAATTTCAGAGCATATAGCCTTGTTATACTCTCATATTTATCACTCTTTCAATGCGTTTGAGGGTCGAGTTTTGTCCCTTGCTTGCGAGCCATGAGTTGAGCATGCTTTTCTTGCTCCTTGTGTTTAAGTTTCAGCACATTTTGGCCATTGTTTGGGCATGCATGAGGTATGTTTGGGGTTGGTTTAAGTCCATTGAACTTGGTATTGCATGCCCCTTGTGAGATGCTCTTTACTTGCTTTGATGCTTTAGCCTCCAAACATGCCATGCATGCATTGCTTATATGATGGAACCTCATGAGTGCCACTCTAGCATTGATAGATAGCATGTTATTTGCATGTGTGATGCATTGCATGTGTTTGGATTGGACGTTAATCCAAACACGAGAAACGACGGACATTTCATACTTGAAGTAATGAAACGCGCCTCATTTCTTTGTCGCCGTCCCCCTTGATTGTGCATGATAGGGTGGAGCCCTCTCGAGTCTTATGTGTTACTTGTGCATTCATTAACATTGTGCAAGCTTGACTCTTTGGCCATCATGCATTGAGATGAGTGATTGGTGGCTCGAGAGCCGAGCATTACACTCCTTTGAGCGTGAGACATGATAAGGAGTGTAGTTGCACACACATTTCCTTGCAAATACACTGTCATGCCTCTGTTTGTGCTCTGCTGCAGCAAAAGGAGAAATTACAGGAAGTAGTGGCCGACCGGCCATCAAAGCCAGCCGACCGGCCACCAGTACTGGCCGATGGCCATCCCTCTTGGCCGACCATCCCTCAACATGTTCCTAAGGTGGGTCAAAAACGTTCTGGAAGTTGGCATAATTTTCAAAAGTACAGTAGTGTGAAAACAGAGGCATCTTGAGGCAAGACGGTGGATTTCCAGGAGGACGCGACCGAGCATGCATGCCTCCCTCGCCTGCGATGCCATTTTACCGCTTTACTAGCTAGTTGTAGTTAATTACATGTTTTGTAATTAATTAGTTTAATCTGTGTTGTAATATTTAATTAGCTTAGATTAGCTGGTTATTCAATTCATTTTGGTTTGTAGTAATTAATTAGCTAAATTGGATAATTAGTTAGCTTAATTAGCGTAGCTAGTTAGCTTTTGTTTCATTCGGACCTCCGTCGAGAGGGCACAATGTTGTAATAAGTGTGCGTGAGTGTGTGCATGTCTTCCAACCTCATTTTTTTCTCCCTTTTACTTATCAACTTTTGATGGTTAGTTTTAGGGCATGTTTCAATTAGCATACTTATGCTTGCATGCGTGCATCATTCATTTGTCTTGCATGCACCGGGCTCGGTGCATCATTCAAACTACATTGTATTTCAATTCCTATTTGGATACATGTATCAAGTGTAGCATTCATATGCCATCTTAGATAGCCGAGCCTATTTTAGTTGCATTTTTGCATGCATTGCATTAGGCATCTTGTATAGTTAGGATCATGCATGATTTCTAATTAGCTTTTTTTTTGGCTCGGAGTATACTATAAGTGTTTATGCTTCAACATCCTTGCATGTGTGTAAGTGACTGCCATGATAGCATGCTTGCCATGAGGCTAATGGCTTAATTGATTAACTTCATGAATGCCTGTGTATGAAGGCTTCCTTGCTTGAATTGGAACAATTCATCGAAATGTGCATTTTAAGCCCATTAGTTTGTGGCAAATCATGTTTTAAGCCCACTTGAGGGTGGCTTTAGCCTACTTGAGAGTAGCATCTTCAAACCATTTTCGAAAAACAAACATGAGATGTTTTGTTCCAAATTGAGTGATTTAGTCTATACTTGTATGCTGTGCTCATCACATAGTAAGTTAGCTAATAATCGGAATAAAAACACGTGTGTTTATAAAAACAACATATCATGATTAGTAGAGGCTGATCTTTGATCGGGCGAGCGGGGGTGCTCATTTCAGGACCTTCCCCTCTCGTACCCAAGTTCCCGAGCCAAGGCAACTTTGGTGATGACGGACACGTGGCCTTAGGCACGAGTCAGGGTTTCCTAAATTTTTCAAAATAAAATATTTAGGTGGCGTCTCTAAAATCTGGCAAAACAGTTCATGTTTGGTGCTTTTAGATTAAAATCGATTTTCCAAAACGATTTGTCAGATTTGGACTCTTTGGTGATTTATCAATCTTACATTGCACTTTGTGAAATTAGATTCAAAACCGTGATAGGAGTCCAAACTGTAGTAGCTAGAACACAATTCGCGCCCTCTCTGAAAGGGGGGCGCGCGGAGCGAGTTCGAGCGGTCTACAATCAACATAACAAGAATCTTAATACGAATTCAAACATTAACAAATAGGCCTGGATACTGCTCACAAACTTCTACCTCTCATTCCTAAGTTGCTTCTTCAACCCTATGATGTCTCCACAATACCTTTATCAAAGGAATTTTCTTGCCAAGCAAGACTTGGTCTCTATTATCTAAAACTCTAAACGATCTCTCCTCATACGAGGCATCCTCATCTACCTCTCACTCGGTCCAATCCAACAGGTGTGATGGATCCAACTCATACTTTAGGAGCATACAGATATGAAACACGTCATAGACCCCGAAAAGTTGTAGCGGCAAGGCCAAACGATAAGCTACTTCTCCAATCTGCTCTAGGATCTCAAAAAGCCTAATAAATCTAGGAGATAACTTCTCTCTCTTTCCAAACCTCATCAAACCCCGTGTCGGTGATATCTTCAAAAAGACATGATCTCCTACCTTAAAGGATAACGGTCTCCTCCTATGGTAGGCATAACTCTTCTGGCGACTCTGAGCCATACCCAACCTCTTACGAATAAGCGCAACCTTCTCCGTTGTTGCCTAAACCAACTCTGGACCTATTATAGGTGCATCACCCACTTCGGCCCAAGACATAGGAGATCTACACGGTCGGCCATACAAGGCCTCAAATGGTGCCATGCCAATACTCGACTGTAAACTATTGTTATAGGAAAACTCTACTAAAGAAAAGTGTCTCTCCCACGACCTCTTAAAATCGAGAACACAACCCCAAAGCATATCCTCTAGGATCTAAATGGTACGCTCTGACTGCCTATCAGTCTCAGAATGACAAGCAGTACTAAACGTCAATCTAGTGCGCAAGGCATTCTGTAGACTCTACTACAACTGAGCTGTAAAATGCGAATCTCTATCCGAAACAATAGTCACAGGGACCCCGTGAAACTGCACTATGTCCCTAATATAAAGGTCGACAAGGTAATCTACCGAGTCACTCGTTTGCATAGGTACAAAGTGTGATGACTTAGTCAACCGATCAACTATCACCCAAATCGCATAATTACCCCGTTGAGTCCTCGGAAGACCCACAAAAAAATCCATCGTGACATGCTCTCGTTTTCACTCAGCTATAGGCAAGGGTTGCAACAAACCCGCTACTGTTTGATGCTTGGCTTTCACCTGTTGACAAGTAAAGCACCTCAAAACAAACAAGGCCACCTCTATCCTCATTTCCCTCCACCAAAAATGGCGGCTAATGTCACAATACATATTTGTGCCTCCCGAATGTACCGCAAGGCGCGAATGGTGGAACTCTTGGAGTATCTCCTCTCGACAAGAATTTGGCATGAAAAGACAGTCAAGGTATCTAACACTCGAGTCAGAATATTTATTCAAACCCTTCTCTATCTTCCCGCTAGATATATTCTCTCAGAGGGCTTCTACCTCAAGATCACCCCTCTGGGCTTTTATAACTCAGTTCACAAGTGTAGGTTGTGCAACTACGGTAAACAAAGATACCGACTCAACAAACTCACCAATAGCACCCAACATCTCCCATTCCTAGATGGCAATACTAGTTACACTGCTAAAGGATTTCCTACTCAAGGCATTAGCCGCTACATTGGCCTTTCCCGGATGATAATACAACTCAAAGTCATAATCCTCCATGAACTCAATCTATTTTTTCTGCCTCAAATTCAAATCTTTTTATGAAAATAGATACTTCAAACTCTTGTGATCGAAGAATACGTTAAACCTCTCACCATACAAGTAATGCCTCCAAATCTTCAAGGCAAAAATCACTGTTGTGAGCTCTAGGTCATGAGTAGGATAGTTTCTCGTGGGTTTTCAACTAACGTAAGCCATATGCTACAACCTTCCCCTCTTGCATCGACATGCAACCCAAACCTTCCTGAGATGCATCACAATATACAGAATAGCCCAAACCCTTCTACAGAATAATCAAAACTAGAGCAGTGGTAAGTCTAACCTTAAGTTCTTAAAATGACTTCTCAAAAATCTCATTCCACACAAATTTGATTCCCTTCCTCGTCAGTCTAGTCAAAGGTGAGGCTAATCTCAAGAAATCCTTCACAAACCGACTGTAATACTCAGTCAAACCTAAGAACTTACTAATCTCAAAGGCATTCTTAGGTTGTTCCTAATCTTGCACTTCAATTTTGGAAGAATCTATAGTCACCCTTTCCCCAGATATCACATGGTGTAAAAACTTCACTTCCTTTAGCCAAAACTCACACTTTCCGAACTTAGCATACAAATAGTGAGCTCTAAGAAACTCAAGCACAACCCACAAGTGTTCCTCATGTTCCTCCTCAGAAGGTGAGTAAATCAAAATGTCATTAACAAAGATGACCATAAAACGGTCTAGGAACTCACAAAAGATCTGGTTCATCAAATCCATAAACATGGAAGGTGCGTTGGTTAACCCAAAAGGCATCACTAAGAATTCATATTGGACATACTGCGTACGGAATCTGGATATCCTCTTCCTTCACTCTCAACTAGTGATAACTCGATCTTAAGTCTATTTTAGAAAAGCAGCAAGATCCCTTCAACTGATCAAACAAATCATTTATACGAGGCAATGGGTACTTGTTCTTAACAGTTACCCAATTCAACTTCCGGTAATCAATACAAATTCGCAAAGCACCATCCTTCTTCTTGGCAAAGAGAGTTGGTGCTCCCCAAAGAGAAACACTAAGGCAGATAAAACCCTTATGTAACAATTCTTGGAGTTGAATCTTCAACTCACTCAATTCGGCTAGTGCAAATCCATACGGTGCCATAGAAATCGGTGTCATGCCAGGCACTAAGTCGGTAGAGAACTCAATCTCACGGTGATGTGGTAAACTAGTGAGATCCTCAGGAAAAACGTATGGGTATTCGCAAACCACCCTTGGCAACTTAACTAGGACCTTATCACTCTCAACACCCAAGAATGTAGCAAGTAGGAGACTGAGCTCACCCCGACCACACATATCACACATTAGCAACAAGGTTCTATCAACGCGGTCTTCCAAGAAATTGAAAAATTCATCACTCGAGGTACATACAATAACCCTCTAGTGGTAACAGTCTATAACAGCCCAGTAGGATGACAACCAATCCATACCCAATATAACATCGAAACTCAACATATCAATCAATACAAATGCAAAAGGAAGTCAGTGACCGGCAACCTCTATCTCATAACCCCGACACCCCTGATGCAACACAACCTCACCACCAACTGGTGACTCTACCCTTAGTGGAGACGCTAACCAAGCCACTTGTAATCCCAATGTCGATGCAAGTGCAGACGAGATAAAAGAATAGAATGAACTCGTATCAATCAACACATTGGCAATAGAATTACACAACAAGAAGTTACCTCTCACTCCTGAAGGCGTTGGCACTCAATCTGGCGTGGTAACAGCATACACACGCCCTGTAGGTCTCTACTCTGCCTGCTCACTCCTCGGAGCATAAGTCCAATGAACTTATTGAGCTAATAGGCCCCCTAATTGGCCCTCGAGGTCTGTACTGACTAGGTAGGCTGATGGCTTTGTGTTTGTCTCAAACCAGACGCACCAAGCGTGCCACCCAACTGAGGGCAAAACCTCTTCAAGTGCCTCGTCGGCCCACACTGATAACAAGTAAGCGGCTGCCTTTTCCCCTAACTCTGGCTCTGAAGACGACTCGAAGATGGTGTAGACGGTTGCCCTCCTACTCTCTACGGGCAAGCTAGAGATTTGTGACCCAACTAGTGACACTTAAAACAAGTGAAACCTCCCTGATTACCTCTCGCTGAACCTGAAGTTGGCACATGAAAGGTAGATCTAGACTGTGCTGCTTAGGACTGTTGTGGGGTAGAACCCCTCTACCTCTTATTATCCCTAGTGTCCTCCTGAACCTCTTGGGACCTCTGCCTAAAGCCCCTTATCCGGTCCTCCTCCATCTGCATCACGGTTTCCAAATGAGCCACCGCCTCCACAAGGTGTCCTTAATCTCTAATCATTAACGCGACCACCTTAAAAAGGAGCCCGGTCCTCAATCTCTTCTCAAACTCTATACAAAGGCACTCCTCCGTCGCCACAAGCTCAGATGCAAATCTAGAGAGGCTAGTGAATGTTGCTTCAAACTCAGCTCAGTGTGTTAGGCTGCTTGAGCTTCAGAAACTGCTCTCTTAACTTCTCCCTAGTGGTGGGAGGCAAGAACTTATCCTGGAAAGCATCAACAAAGCCTCCCAAGTCACTCTAATGCGCCCACGTGCATACTTCCACCGTTGACCGACATCTTCCTTCAGCTGGAAGGATGCCAAGTTCACTCTCAGCAAATCATCCTTGATGCCAAGCATCTTGAACGTCTTTAGCATCTGTTCTAACCATTCATCCACCTTCAGTGGCTCTTTCTGATCCCCCAAAAACTTAACTAGATTCGACCGAAAGAACTCTTTTTTTAGAAATGACGGCCCAGTCTCAGCAACATGGGTCTGAACTTGATTCTCAGCTCTGAGAATGTCCATGGATTCTCGCAAAGCTTCGACCATTTCGCGGGCCAAGGTGCCCATGGCCTACTGACCTGCTAGCTCGGCCACATTGGCATGACCAACTTTATCTTCTTGCACTAGAATATCATCTGGTAATGGCACTTCCTGCCATCTAGGCCTGCCATGCCTACCACTACGTCTACGTTCTGACATCCTAATAAATGCAACACAAGAGATTAGCACACTTACAAATGTGCTGAAGCTAACTCACTCGTGTCCTAATTCGATGGACAATAGATAATTCACTCCGCATAAGCACATAACCACATAAACACGTATGAACTTCATTTCTAGGTAAGGATCATCTCGCAATGTTGCCAGAGTTCCAATTAGAAATAGCAGTGATCAAGTGCTCTTCTAACAGGACTTTTAGAAACTCGTAGACCTAATCAATATCTCATAAATTAAATTCCATGCTCACTTAGTCACATAAGTATGTTATCATATAGCATATCAAATATGCAAACATCTCTATCAAGCGAGATAAACCCATTATGGTAAGAACCACTTCCTACATACCCAAAGTAATCAAACCCAGTACGCTATGATACCAAGTTGTAACACTCCGAAATAATTGACAATAAGTCATCCCGTGACATTTAATAAATAATAACATAAATGAAATGATAACCTTTCATTAATCGAGTTTGACATACAAAAAGGGTGACATAAGCAATATACATTCATAAACTTTACACCCTGAATCTACAACATATGTCACATACAAGTGAAATAAGATAAAAGAGTATACATCTTTCCAAGTCCGTGCTTGGTTACACAAAAGTAAGTACCACTCCATACAGTTTAAGCCCTTGGCTTGCACAAAATAATAACAACAAAATACACAAAAGAAGCCCAAGGCTCCAATTCCTCCCAAGCTACGTCCTTGGCAGAGGCATATTATCAACACCTAAAATTGGTTTTCCACATAAGGTGAGCCAAAGGCCAATAGGGAAACTACAACACAGTGTATGAATCTTAACAAAGTCATAAGGTGATGTATATGCAATACTCATGTCACAACATTTTATATCTCATTCCAAAATCATGCTATGTCAATTCATGAAGACATTTCCTTTACAACAGAAAACAGGGTAGTGAATCATAATCTCCGGGAATCCCAAAACAAATACAACCTTTCACGGAAATGTCATCTGCAGGAAACCATAAACCGACACTCATGTAAATGTAGGCTATACAAGCACTACTATTGCCATTTCATGAAAATTTCGTCCGCAGGATCGGCACCCATGTATACACGTGGGTTTTAGGACTTTTACCATAGACACACAAACCAACTTATTTCAACGAGACAACACTTGCTTTTCAGATTCACTCATTTTTCTCAAAACAAGAACATTTACAATGTGTTAAGTATGCAACAATGCTCAATGCAAATAAATGAGAAATTGGTTTTAATTCACCTAATCCTCATACAATTTCTATAACAATCAAAGCTATCATCCACCAATAGCCCAAAACAGATATTTCTAATCAATATAAAATTCCAATAACAATAAACATTTTCATCATTTCCAAAATGTGAGCGATATTACATATCCAACTCCACCATCATCATCAATAGTCACATTCTTTCTAATCTTAAAAAACCAACATCATCTTTCAATGTTTTCCAGCACAAGTCAAAACACATAGTTTTGGAACAAAACCTCATTTTCTTTCAAAATCACTTTTAAGTGAAGAAGACCATTATTTCAACATATATCAACCATCATCACATCCCCACAACCCATTTTCATGGTTTCATTTGAAAACCCCTCTTTTCATTTTAAACCAAAACCCTAGACTTTTGTTCAAAATCCCTAAATCACAATCTTGTTTTGGAAAGTAAATAACTAAGTTAAAAACCATACAAAAGTGTGGACAAATCCCTACCTCAAGCTTAGAAAGAGAAAGAGGAAAACTCGAAGAAAACTCAACGTTGATGAAACCACAAACCTCTTGAATCAAAAGAAGGCCCTTGACACGATCTACAATCTATTTCAAAGGACCAAGATGGGAAGGTATCTCTAAGCGAGTAGATCTGAAGATTTAAGTGAGACCAGTTGAGTTTTGAGAGAAAAAGAGAAAAGTCATGACTAAAGAGGGGAAAAAGAAGGAAATAATGAGAGGAAAGTGTTTTGGAGCCTATTTATAGTGGCTAGGTACTAATGGAATAATAACCTCAAGGTCAACTAAAGGAATAAGTCGAAACCCCCCAAAAGTAGAGCCCAAAACCGAATTAAAAATATGAAAAAAAAACATGTAGGGGTCGACCCTCAAGACGGTGGCATCGACTCTCAGGAAGAAATGCAAAGATATCAATGTTTGCAGCAGACAAGGTGTCAACCTTAGAACTTGTGGTGTCGACACCAAATATCAGTAGCCAACTCAAGAAAAAGCAAGGAAGGATCAACCCTAGGAACACGTGGCGTCAACTCGAGAGGTCAACAACAAGCCAAGTGTCGACACCAACAAGACTGGTGTCGATCCCAAAATCCAGTAGCAACACCAAGAGCACAGCAACAATGTCGTGTCAATGCCGCCAAGACTGGTGTCGACCCTAGGAGCAAAAAGTCAAACATGAAAAGAAAGAAGAACAGCAGCTATAGATATGGTTTTCCCGAGTTTAAAAGCAATAAATGGGTCGGGTCTAAACCAAAATCGCTATAACTCCCATAATAAAATTTTAAAGGGTTTAGCTTTGTCTTTAGTTGGAGATCAAGACTGGACCATCCAGTCCAACTAGTAAGTCCACTTTTGGGCCATACTTCGGTGATCTGAACCATTCATACTTTAAAGTTTGTCGAACACATCATTCATAGAAAAAATCAAGTTGATCGGATAATAAAAATTACATGTTCGGATCAGTTTTGTATGAAAAAAATAAATGGTGATAAAATAAATAATTTATACAAAACGGATTCTAACACATAGTTTCTATTATCTGATCAGCTTAATTTTTTGCATGAATAATATACTCGATGAATTTTAAAATGTGAACTATTCAGATTATCAAAGTGAGACCTAAAAGCAAACTCACTATCCAAACTAAATCATTTAATCTTAATCTCCAACTGAACGCAAACTGGAACCCAATTTTAAATATATAGGACTAGGAGTGTAAAAATAGACCGCAGCCCATGAGCGGCCTAAAGCCCGCCAGGGGTGGGCCCGGCTCTATTAGGCCCGGTTAGGCCCGGGCTTGAGCCCAACCTGGTACCCTAGGCCTGGGCCTAGGCCATCATTTTGAAGCCTGGTCCGACCCGGCCTGTGGCTCAGCCCATCAGCCCGCTCAAGGCCCACTTAAAGCCCGACTTGAGGCCCACTGTCATTTTTTGTAGAAAATAAATAAATAAAATCTTGGTGAAAAAAATAAAAAAAAACATTTAAAAAATATTCAAGCCTGCCCGAGCCCGGCCCAAAACCCGAGCCCAAGTCTAGGCCCACCAGTACGACCCGCCCAAGACTTGAATACTCCTTGGACTTGGGCCAACCCAAGCCTGGGCTGGGGTGGGTCGGGCCAGACCAAATTTACACCCCTATATAGGACTATCCAATCACATTTATTTTCATAA
Organism: Camellia sinensis; assembly: GCF_004153795.1. Lineage (NCBI taxonomy): Eukaryota > Viridiplantae > Streptophyta > Magnoliopsida > Ericales > Theaceae > Camellia > Camellia sinensis. Next base: position 103,566 of record NW_021025185.1, read on the forward strand.
GATCCATCAGTAATGGCGGCTGGTCATACCCTCTAGTTGATTCCAAATTAGGGTTCATATTATTCAAAAGTCATGAAGGGTGTGTTTGGTTTGTTTTTTGAGATAAATTCTTTTAAAAAAAAATTGAGAGAGAGAGTTTAGAAAGTTTTTTGGTTTGTTTGGTTATATAGTTTGAAAATAGTTTTGGAATTTAAAAGTTTGGGATGATTTGATATTTTGTTATTTTGAGTAGATATGTGTAAAAAAAAAGTAATTGAGAAAGAGAGAGAAGAGAGAAAAAGTAATTAATTGATGTATAAGAGAGAAAATAATTTTGATTTTTTTTTTCTTTTTAAAATTTATATCGTAAAATACAAACTAAACAAGTCCCAAAACTTTTTCCTAGTGAGAGTCGTTGATCATATCGTCGTGTTGAAATCGTATGTACGACTTCAATTAAAAGTTGAACAATTCTACAATGAGCACACTAGCAGTCCATTTGCATTATTCAAAAGTCAGACTTTTCCCTAGTGAGAGTTGTTGATCATATCGTCGTGTTGAGATCGTATGTACAACTTCAATTAAAAAGTTGAACAATTCTACAATGATCACTAGCAGTCATCCGTGCGAAGCACGGAATTTGACAAAGTCAGTAATTATGAAAAAACTAATTACTATTTAATTATATTCTTTAATATGAATAAAATAGTTTTATTTAGTTTATATTTATAAACCTTACTTCAGATCATTTAAAATTTTAATACTTCACATGGATATTTGTTAGAAAATTATCATAAATTATATAAATCATCACATAACAAATAGCTAATCTATCTAAGAGTTAGTTAAGACAACCAAAAGTAAAATAATAAAAGTATACTACAATTATAATTAATCAAAATGACTAACCTGTTTGGTAACGTTTACGTTTTCAGTTTATATTTATAAAAATTTTATAAACTGATTTTTGTTTATTTTTAGAAAAACATAAACTACAAACGCGTTTGGTTTAGACAAAATGTTTAAAAAAAATAAAAATATAAAAAAAAAGTGAGAAATGGCAAGTGGTGGCGGGTGGTGGGTGGTGACGAGTGGTGGCGGCGGAAGACGGTGGTGGAAAATGATGGCGGGTGGTGGTGGTGGAAAATGATGGCGGGTGGTGGTGGCGAAAAATGGTGGCAGGTGATGGGTGATGGTAGCAGAAGAAGGTAGTGGAAAGTGGTGGCAAGTGGCGGGTGAGTCGGTGGTGGCAAGTGGCAGGTGAGTCGGTGGTGGTAGCGGAAGACGGTGGTGGAAAGTGGTGGCAAGTGGCGGGTGGTGGCGGCGGAAGATGGTGGTGGAAAGCGGTGACGGGTGGGTGGATGGTGGTAGCAGGTGGGTGGTGGATGGCGGGTGGTAGGTGGTAGCGAGTGAGTGGTGGTGGTGGGTGGTAGGTGGTAGTGGCAGATGGGTGGCGGATGGTGGTGGGTGGTGGTGGTGGTGGGTGGATGAGTGACGGTGGCGGGTGGCGGGTGGTAGCGAGTTGGTGGTGCGTGGGTTGATGTGGTGGGGTGATGGTGGATGATGTGGGTGGGGTAGTGGGGTGGGTGGTAGGTGGCTAGTGGATGGTGGTGGCATGTGGGTGGTGGCGGGTGATAGTGGCGGGCGGATGGATGGTAGTGGCGGGTGTGGGTGGTGGTGGCAGTGGGTGATGGTGTTATGGTGGTGGGTGGTGGTGGTTGGCCGGCGTTGGCGGGTGAGTGGCAGGTGGCTGGAGTGGTGGTGGCTGGTGGCTGGTGTGCAGGTGGGTGGTGAGTGGTGGTGGGTAGGTGGCGGGTGTGGTGGCGGGCAGATGGATGGTAGTGGCGGGTGGGTGGCAAGTGGGTGGTGGTAGCGGCGGTGGTAGCGGCGGTGGTTGGTGGTGGGAAGTGGGCGGGTTGGTGGTAGTGGCGGGTGGCAGGTGGTGGGTGAGTGGTAGGGCAAGTGGTGGTGGGGATAGGTGGTGGTGGCGGAAGACGGTAGTGGAAAATAGTGCGGGTGGTGGCTAGTGTTGGTGGTAAAAAAAAAAAAAAAAAAAAACTCAAAACTCAAAACGGAAACACATTTTTTGAGTTTACATTTTTTGGCCAAATTTATAAACTGAGACCACTGATTTATAAATAAAAAATTTACCAAACAAGTTTTTATTTGAGTTTTTTAATTTTTTGTAAATATAAACTGAAAACTGAAAATGTAAGTGTTACCAAACGGCTATTTTTAAAACTTTGAATATATAAGTTTTATTTATTTGATAACTTTTGGTACTTTTAATTTTTTTTTTCATAACTAAATATTTTAAATAACTCTCAAATTTTAGTTATGAGAATCAAAGAGACATGAATTTTACATGATAATTTACTAAAAATAATAAATATTATTTGCATTTATTTAAGTCTAAAATATAAAAAGCCTCGTAAGAAAATTTTACTTTAGACCTTGTGGCAGCCTAAGCCGATCCTGGATGACTGAAGGTGGCCTCCGTAGTTGGCGGTTGGAGTGTCATCGGAGGTAATCAAGCTTGAGCTCTGCTCGTCAAATATTTGATAAATTTAAGCTCGGCTTGAACTCGCTCGATTACATAAATGAGCCGAGTTCGAAATTGAAAAAAAAAATTTATTTAAAATAATTTACTTATTAAAATAAAAAATAAAAAATCATGAGCAAAATATACAATAATACTTATATTAATAATAAATTTCATCAATCAAATATAGAAATTTACTCAAACACCAAACACAAATAGAAAAATAAAATAAATTATTAAAAAATTATTGATATATTATTCAAAATAAATATTAATTTATTAGTCAAGGTGTACGTAAGTTGACTCAAACACCTAGTCATAAAAAATATATATATATATATATTTATAATTATTTATTTTCTTTATGTTCAGGAGCCTTATCGAGCGGAGCTTAAGACTACTCGAGCTCAACTTGATTAATAAACGAGGCTAAAAATCAAGCTTGGACTAATTTATTTAATAAACGAGCTGAGCTTAAACAAGTTTTAAATGAGCTGAACTCGAGTTGTTCAGCCCTATGGACACCTAACTATTAAGGTAAATTACATTGGCTTCCCTCAAGTAATTAAGAAATTGCAATAATTCTATAGTTTTGACATAATTAAATTGATTTCTCTTACAATATTGACAACTTTCGTGGTACTAATGGAAGTGAGAAATTTTTTATATTACTTTAAATAATTTTTTTTATTTAAATATGTATTGATATAAAATGACACATGTATACGACCACTTACCTAGTTACGGTAAAAAATGTTACATATAATTTTATTTCTTACCATATTTTGACCTATATGTGTTAATGAATGTGAGTCCCATTACTTTGTATTCAAAAGTGAGAAGAAATATAATGAATGTGAGTCCCATTACTTTGTATTCAAAAGTGAGAAGAAAAAAAAAATACAAAATGAAATCATATGTAGCATTGCTCAGTTGCCTTTACTCTCCTAACTGTTCATATTCAAATATGATGTTTGAATGTAAGTGATGTTTAGACAAAATCATTATTACGGGGCATTTTATTCTAATAAAAAGTCACATCATCATTTTTTATCCATTTGATTGACTGACGAAATTTATAGGTCAAAGTATTATGCAAATTTATTTCAAAGAAACACTTTTGTAATTATACGGAAATTGTTAATTTAGAGGTAATTTTTGGATGGCCAACTCCTCTCGAGTTTGCAAATAGACTGGATGGTGATGTTGGGCTGCGGTATAGGTTTGACTTTGAATCCATTTCAATGATTTAAACTGTTCAATGTGTAGAAATCGTTATGTAAATCATCCCTACAAAAGATTATATTATTCAGATATCGATAGTTACTTGATCAACTTGTATTTGTGTCTGCGATTTATTTTTAAAATCATAATTACTATTGAAAAATCAAAGATCCACCAAAAAAACCTCAGGAAAATTTTTTCCGATTAGAGATGTTTTTGGCTTTTAGTTTGGTTTTGTTTTGGTTTGACTTTTAGCATTTTTTTTTTAAAAAAAAATTATTATTTTTTTATTTTGGGACTTGTAAGATGATGATGATGATAATAATAACGAAAGGGAGAAAGATTTTTCACATCATACCTCTCTTTCTTATTCTCTCCGTCTATTACATTTAAAATAATGTTTGGAAAAATTTATATTAGTGATAAATTTATCACTCAGAAAACTATTTTCTATATATAAGTGTGTGGATGTGTTTTTCTAAATGAATAAGTGAGGAAGTCTGCATGTATGTAAGTGTGAGTGTGATAGTCAAAGAGACTAAGTGATTAATTGGTTTGATATAAATATTGATACAATGATAAATTTATCACTGATAACATTTAATAGTAATAAATCTGGATTAATTTATTACAATGATAAATTTATCAGTCTTGCTTTTTTTAGGATAAATTACAAATATACTTCCTGAGGTTTGTTTAAAGTACAGTTTGCCTCCTGTGATTTAGAAAATTACAAATACTTCCTTGTCAATTTTTTTTTTATTTAACAGAATTAACTATAAAAAAGTGAAATTCATAATTGCTATCATATACAATAATGAAATTACTTAAATTATTTAAAATTTTAATTGATTTGATGATTTATTAATAAAAGGAGCAATTTGTTATGAAATTAAAAATCCTAAGGGGTGGAATGTAATTTGGAGAATCACATGGGGCGATTCGTATTTTAATTAAACCTTAGGGGGTATATTTGTAATTCACCCTGATATGTGTGTGTGTGTTTGTGTGTGTGTGTGTATAAGTGTGAATGTGTTTCTTTGAATGGATAAATGAGGGAGGGCGTATGTATGTAAGTATGTGAGTGTGTTAGTGAAAGAGAATAAGTGATTAACTAGTTTGATATAAATATTGATACAGTGATAAATTTATCATTGATAACATTTATCAGTTATAAATCTAGCTAAATCTATTATAGCGATAAATTTATCAGTCTTACTTCTTTCTTATACATAAGTGTGAATGTGTTTCTTTGAATGAATAAGTGAGAGGGGGGGTATATGTATGTAAGTGTGAATGTGATAGTGAAAGAGAGTAAGTGATTAACTGGTTTGATAAATATTGACACAATGATAAATTTATCACTACTTTTATTTCTTTTGCATTTGTCTTGTTACCACAAAATCTGAAGAGGTATGGGAGATTGACGTGGTTGAGATGGATTTTTTTTTTGAAAAATTATAGAAAATTTGTCAAAAATTACTACCAAAAAAATATCATCGGAGGTGGTTGCCGGTGGTCAGAAATGATGGTCAAAGGTAGTCTTCAATAGTTGAAGGTGGTCTTTGGAGGGAGAAGGTGCAGTGATGGCAGCGTGAATAATAGAGATGAAAAATGTGAGGATAGGACATTTTGGAGATATTGATAGGTAAATAATATAATAGGATATATAAGTAAATCTGGTCAACAGGATCAGCCCACAAGTAGGGATGGCAATTTAAACCCGGCCCGACGGGGACCAGATCCCCCAACCCCAATTTGAGCTGTTTTTTCCCGAAAAATACCCCCGACGGGACGGGGATGGTATTCAAAAATCAATCCCCGATCAGTTTCAGGCCGGGGACGGGGATAAGTGTCTGAGCCCCGTCCCCGTCCCCGTCCCGTCACGCCCCCGATTTGTCCCCGAAGTAAAATTACCATGTTACCCCTCTATATATATATATAAAAACTAAAACCTAAAACATTACACAATCACTCACACGTTTTTCATTACCCCTCTTTAATTAAACATTACCTCTCTTTAATTTTTTTTGTTGGTTCTTTTCGCTCCTATATGTTGACTCCATTTGTTTTCTCAGTTGATGTAAACTGTGAGGCCGGTGTGCAATCATGGTAGTTCAAGATGTATTAAGAATTTTTTTTTTATTTCTTTTTATGTGTGTTGTTCAAATCTTGATCTGCTGTTGCTGTTTTGTGTGTGTGTGTGTGTGTGTGTGTGTTTTTTTTAATTTTGGTCGGGGAATTTTTAGGGTCCAGGAAACCCAATCCCTGTTAGGGGGCGGGGGTGGGGACGGTGATAGGTTCCCCGTCAGGGATTGGGGCTGGGGACGGGGAAATTTTTACCATCGGGGATCGGGGACGGGGAGTGTGATCCCCGGCCCCGCTCCGCCCCGTTGCCATCCCTACCCACAAGTGCCCATTACTAAATTTGCAAATATACCTCAAATGTATTTGAAACATAAATTGAAGCCTCGAAATTTTGGACCTTTTTATTTAGATTGAGTCTCTTAAAAGAAACTTTAGATTTTTTTTTTTTTTTCAATCTCCCTTCAAGTAGTACAATAATTATTATAGTTTTAGACCTTTTTTGGGGGCATTTTTTAGGCTCAAAACAGTTGCTTTAGGGGCTTTGCCCCAAAATCGACCCTGCAGGCAGGGATCATTTACCAGGCCTAGCCAAAGTGGTTTGGCTTGCCAAGTTAGGTGCATTGAGTGGTGGATAGGATGGTCAAGTAATCTTGGGCTTGTGTTGATCGGATGAACTATAACATATGATTGAAATTATTAATCCATGAGACCCACATTCTATTGTTTGGTTGCAAATTTTATTATTCGGATTAGGTTTCAATGACCATTCTATCTAACAAAATGGATTTTTTAATCCTACACTATTTTTTTTTAATCAACAAAAAAACCTTTATTGATGAAATAATCATACAAGTACATAGATATTACATCAATAGAAAGGGAGGAAGGGGTGCAAAAATCATCATAGCAACGCTTAATGATCCCTACTAGGTTGACACTAAAGAACATGCCCAATCATATGATAGCAACCACACACAATTGGTGAGAAACCAACCAAATTAGGAACAACTAGGTTCCTAGCAACAACGAAATGACTAACAACAAACCAAGCAGTCTATCAAAAGCAAAGAGACTACCAATAACAATCCACAGCAACTAGCCTCTCCTTGCTTGACAATGACTAATCTGGCTAAGGCACTCTACAAGTTCATGAATTGAATAATGCACTTTCTTAAGGTTAGACTTTGCCCATAATGCTACCCCTTACCTTCACAATATCAACTAGCTCCTCCACATTAGGCTAACAAGCTTTAAACACACATTCATTCCTCAATTTCCACACAGACCAAAGCATTGCCATGGGTACAAGCTTCCAAATCTTAAGCATAAGCTTTTTAAATTTAGCACCCAACCACCAGAGAAGTAGTCCCTCTAGATTAGTAGAAGTGACCCAAATGACATTCGACCACTGCAATAGGCATGACCATACTTTCCAAATCAAATGATAGAGTAGAAAAACATGGTTTACATCTTCAAGCTCATTCTAACAAAAGGGGCACACATTTGCCATATTGCTATTTAAAATCCCAATACTCTGTAGATTCCCTGTAGTTTCACCCTCTCTCTCCATGCCAACCAACTAAGGAATTGTGCTCTTAGAGGGGCCACATTACACCAAAACAGTTTAGGAATAAGCAAACTAGGCCATTTATAATTGTCAGACCAATTCCTAACTTCAACAATAGTGAATTGACTTGAAGATGATGCATTCCATGTTAATGAATCTTGGCAATCCAAAACCAGCCTTGGAGGTGCACCTAATAAGTCTAACAATCTTCCCAACTCCTCCTCCTCCTCCTCCTCCCAAGAAAATAATTGCCTTCTAAATTCAAGTTTCCACTCCCCTATGTTGTCTCCTGAAGTGTCCCTTGGTTGCACACACATACTGATTGTTTCTTTTTTTTCAATAAAAAGTCTAAACAGCTTGGTAAATTCCTCTTTTAGTACTACATCCCTTAGCCACTTGTCTAGTTAGAAATTTATTCTTCTTTAATCTCCTATCACAATCTTAGTATTGGTTACAACAAAGTTAAGCATGTTTGGATTGGAGACTACCACTACCAGTATATCTCTCCATACATAGACTCATTTCCTCTTTTTTCCATAGCTGGTAAACATCTACTCCCCACTGATCCATACTTATCAATACTTTATTCTACAATGCCTCATCTTCAACACCATACCTCCACTACCGGCTAGTAACTGATTATTAACTTCCTTAGTCAATTTGATGCCCAGCCCACCTTGATCTTTCCTCTTAGTAACGTCTAACCAATTAACTAAATGCACCTTTCTTTTCAACTCTGTACTTTCCCATAGTTTTGTCAATTTCTTTGGCCACACTCTTAGGTAATTTGAAAATAGACATATAGTAGATAAGCAAACTAGATAGCACAAAATTAATTAAAGAAAGCCTACCTGCGAATGACAACAGCCTTATTTTCCACATTGCTAGCACTGACCTAACATTTTCCATCAAAGGTTGCCATGTCTTTCTTCCTTTAGGATTTTCCTCAAGTGGTAGCCCTAAGAAATTGATAGGTAGCTTCTGACTCAGACAGTGTAACTGAGATGCAAACCTCTAAGTTACTTCATCACTTATTCCTACACCATGAACCACACTTTTGTGGAAATTTATCTTCAAGCTTGACGCCACTTCAAAGCACCCTAGAACTCTTTTATACATGCAATCTCCTCCTCTTCTACTTCACAGAAGATTATTGTATCATCTGCAAATTGGAGGTGTGACAACCTCAACCCTAATTGCCTTACCACAACCCTTTTTATTAGCCTAGATCCTTTACTCTTTCTAGTAACATATTCAGTTTTTTTGATGCTATATTGAATAGGAATGAGGATAAAGGGTCACCTTGTCTTAATCCCTTCATAGGACTAAACTCATCAATAGAAGACCCATTGACAAGTATTGAAATCCTAATTGTGGATATACAAGTCTTCATCTACCCCAACCACCTCTCTTTTAATCCAAGGCTGGTCATCATAGAAAATACGTACTCTCAATTAATTGAGTCATTGAAAAATTTAAAAACTCTCGAGATATTGATTCGTGATTATGTTTCAATTTTAAATAGTGATTATCAATCCCAATTAAACAATAACAACAAATCGGCACTACGATTTAACGTGGAGAAAACCATAATGGAGCACCTCCAATTGTGATAAAAACATCCACAGGTCATAGTCACAAAATAATCTACTAAGAAACACAAAAAAAGAAAAAAAAGAATTACACACGAGTACCCTCAGTTATCTAATGAATCCATGCCCGAATTTAATCGAATCCGATGTGCCTCTTCTACCACCGTCTTTACCTCAGAATTGCTTTACCCAACGTTGAATCCAGAATGCCAATGTTGAATCCACGACGATGGGCCACTCTGGAATCCACCAAAGTTTCGGGCCCAAGTTCTTTGAAATCTTCCGAAGTATTTCGAAGAACACTTCTCTCCTTTGTGAATGAAATAATAAAAACAAACCTCTTGATGATATCAATATGAAGCTCATAGATCCATCGATCACTCTTAACTCATCAAGGAAACCAATATATAAACACCCTCTAATATAGAAAACCTTAGTAGCTCTCCTCTTTAAGAATTTGGACGGGTTCAACCCTAAAAATAGCAAGTAGCGCATTTTATACTAAACAGAGTTGGGATGACCGCTCAAGCACACACTTTACCGCTCAAGCGGTGTGACTAAAAGGCGGTGTGACTAAAAGGCAGTGAACCACTTCACTACTTGAGTGCATAAATGACCGCGTGGCTTCAAGGGCGCTTCTCCTTAACCCCGCCCGAGTGCTGCCCTGGACTCGCCAATGGGCGTTGCCCCCTAGACCCCCACGAGTTGACCGAGCAGCTCGATCCCCATACATAGTTAGCGAAGTGGTAAACAAAGAATGCTCAAGATACGGAATGTCAGCATAAACTCCTCTACACAGGTACAATTCAGGTTGGATTCACATCTAAACACTCACAGTCTCACTGAAACGACAAAAGAAAAAAATTACAACTAAAAGGAGTTTTGTCGAACGGGATTACCAATTACAAAAATCTAATAATCGGCCTTCTCAAAATCTAGCTTTAATATAATTAATAATAACGCAAAACATACATATAATTGGAGTTATATATTTTTATTTCTATTGCAAAACAAACATGGATTAGAGGGAATTATGTATCTCACTAATTCAGCTAGATAACCAATCTTATACTAATCTTATGGATTGTTAATCCCCTCACTATTAATCTTGCTAATCAAACTATTAGGATATCTAATAAAGAGAAAGAAAGAAAATATTATATTATGTATATATTCAATATTATGTTGAATAATTATGTAACAATGTATACAAGACTCCTTCATATAGGAGGACAGAAACCTAAGTATGATAATGAATATAATATGGTATGTATGATAGATAGATAGAATATATAGTTACTATATTTAGCTCCCTCTCTCAAACTCAAGTAGCGATACTAACTCGAGTTAGGAGAGAGAAATTAAAACATGAAATAAAACTAAAAAATAAAATAAAAAGTAAATAGATTGCAAAGTTTGAACAGGAACGCAAAGGCGCTTGAAATAGATCAGAGGCCGGAGCTAATCTTGAGAAACAGTTTATGGTCGTGTTGGACTGTTGTAGGAACTGGCCGGAACTAATGCCGGGACAGTTTAAGGTCATGTCGGACCATTATAGGAACTGACCGAAATCAATGACGGGATAGTTTAAGAGGTCATGCCGAACCGTTGTAAGGAAGCAATGTATGTTGAACTAGAAGACGTGGCACACACGTAACTTATGACGTAGTGTTGAACGGTGATGGCAACATATGACATTGTGCTCCAGAGGGTGACTTATGAGAAAAGTATGTCAAGGAGCAGCTTAGGTGATGCACCACATGGGGTAGCTTAGGGAGTGCACCATAGGGGGCGGCTTGAATTGTGTGCCAAGAGGGCAGCTTGGGTGGTGCACCACATGGGGCGGCTTAGAGAGTGCACCATGGGGGCGGCTTAGATGGTTTACATGGTGTATAACCATGCTCACCATGATATAGGTATAATACCCTCTTAAACTCAAATAGGTTTGAAGATATAAACTTATTTGACGTTGAAGCAAAAGGAAAGACGGAGTGGAGCAAAAGTGCACGTGCGTGCGCGCACACACACACACACAAACAAAAGAAGAAAAAAAAAGATTGAGAGTGAAAAAAATATAAAAGAGATATTTGGGGTAGAAATAAATCAACGGATAGAGGAAGAGATCACCACGAGACAATATTGAAAGAAAAATATGGTAGCAGAATGGGTTGAGATCCGACGTGTGGCCAAGGCAAGGTTGCCACCTGGCGGTAAGGCAAAGAATACCAAGAGCTTAACCTATAACTTTGATACCATGTTAGGATATCTAATAGAGAGAGAGAAAGAGAATATTATATTATGTATATATTCAATATTATGTTAAATAATAATGTAACAATGTATATAAGACTCTTTTATCGGAGCTGCTACGTAGCTCGAAAGAGGTATGACCCGAAATGGCTCGAATCTAAAACGACACCGTTTTGGTGTTTTTTTTTTTCCCTTTCTTTTCTTTGTTCTGAAACTGTTCTGAAAGAGGATGAAGATGATGATAATGAAGAATAAGAAGAAGGTAGAAGATGGAGTTGGGGACATCAACACCCACCAATCACCAAAAAAAAAAAAAAATTATACACAGATGAACACCAGATTTCATCATCATCAACACTAGATTATCTTCTTTATCTATACACACACACACATATATCACCAATCACAAAAAAAAAAAAAAAATTATACACAGATCAACACCGGATTTCATCATCATCAACACACACAGATCTGTGTGTATACACAGATCTATACACACACACACATCTGTATATATATATATATGAGAGAGAGAGAGAGCTGCCAACCCGCCAACTAGCACCGCCATCACCGTCTCCTTCTTCTCTTCCTCTGCCTTCTCTCCTCCTTCTCTACTCCTCTCTTTCTCGCATCTTCTCTCTTTCTTCTCTGTTTCAGAGAGGGAAAGGAAAAAAGAAAAAAAGAAAAAAAAGAAAAGAAAAGAAAAAGAAAGAATACCCAAAACAACGTCGTTTTGGGTATTTGAGCCAATTCGGGGCAAGGATTTTCAAGCTACCAAGTATTATCCCTCTTTTATAGAGAAAGATAGAAATCTAAATATGGTAATCCTAAGTATTGTAATGAATATAATATGATATGTATAATAGATAAAATATATAGTTACTATATTTAACAAAATCCTTGTGTGCCCGATTAACAGATTGCCAGACAAGAAATTGATCATTACCCTGTGGACGTATTTGCCAGCAACACAACTCTATGAGATTTGGATAATTTTAAAATTGCCTAGCGATAAATGGTCGATAAACTACAAGATGGCTTGTGTTAATCTAGATTGGGGGGAAGCTGTAAAAAAGAAAACACAACATAGGGAAGCAGTCTTCTTTGCACATCATACTTAGTATGTAAACCCAATTCTCTATTGCTTTTAAGCATCTTTGTTCCTTAATTTGACTTGGCCATTGGAGGAACTTTCCGGCTACATCCCCACCAGGTATTTCACCATTGTCATTTGGCTAGCTTCGAAATGTGGGTTCAAGTCTCTATACCATTTACGTGCGGAAGTCACCTCCGTTGTACGGAACTCATTATTTTGTGTCTAGTGAAAAAATTTGATAAGAAATCAATAGATTGATAGTATTTTTCAAGTAAGCAACAAGATAGGAATATGCCCCAAGATAGTATTTTTGTATGTATTGCAAGATACACCGGATTTTTGCTGGGAATTGGAAAGGCATTGGTGGTCATTCATAAATAACGATAGGAAATTGCTAATCAGTGGTAAGAACCAAAAAAAATTGCAAACTCATAAAAAAAACTTATAATTTTAATTATTAAAGTTAGTAAATTTTATTATTGATTTGAAATTGCATTGATTTATAAATCCCCCAATAACTAATCTCATAGTATATTCCTATTAGGAGATTAATTAGATCTGTACAAGTCAACCCATTAGTCTCTGACACATAGTTCTTTAATTTTCAATTCAATCGAAATTCAAGTTTGTTAAAAACATGAGAATTACGATATTTGTTTTAATATCTCGAGTTCATTTCTTATGGAGAGAAATTTGACACTTTCTTCATTATGCGAGTTGTATATAACTTCTTGTTGAGTTTCGACTTGGTAATTGATTGTTAGGTAGGTTCTATTGACTTTTTAACTATTGTAAACTAATAATTTGTTTGATGATATAAGCATCCTTTCAATAACTTTCACCTAATCAATTTTTTAACTTGTTTAACCGATTTTTGTCTAATAAATTATAAGCAAAAATTATATCAAATAGTTTGACACAGACTCTCAAAATAAAATAAATTATAAAAAAACTCAGATAGGTTGTACCAAATAACCCTGCTATGATTAGCTTATCCTTACAACTTATAAGACACAAATTAAAAGTAAATAAATTACCAAGAAATTGGGAAAATAATTTTAAAAATTTTCACTTTCTAATTATTAATTTTTAAATTACAATAATTTTTTGGTTATATGTGAATTAAAAATAAAAGTGAGAATATAATTGGGTAAATAAGTACAGCCTTGGAAAACCTTCCATTGAATTTTATTTCATTCCCATCATATTTGAAAAAACAGTAACAAAAAACAAACAATAATATAATTATGTGAAAGATCCTTCATCCATGTCCAAGGTTTTATTAATCAAAGCTGTATGTAGAAGCAGACCGCAAACACGAACAATAACCAGGTCATGGACCACCCGCAGGCTCTCTGTAGTTGCCATCCTCTGGATCAGCATCCTTCATATCAGCCTCTTTAAGCTTTGTATTCATATTCATATTCCTTAAGCTTTGTATTCATATTCATATTCGTACTTATCACGGTCATGTTTGTTTCAGCAAGACCAATGTCATATGTTAGAGTATCTTTATTTTTATTTTTTTTTATCTAATTGGTTTTAATTTAAAAAATAATAATTTGATATGAACTATTCAAATCTTTTCATCAAATTTTTATCAATATCTTTTTAAAATTCTCCTCTTTTTTTAAAAAAAAATTTCTCTTTTCATTAAAATTTGATGGAAAAAAAAAAATCATCTCCAAGGCTTTTATCTTCTAAACTTTTCATCAAATTCAAATTTGATGAATTCTCAATTTAATAAAAATATGTTTCTCCCTTAATTTGATGAACATTTAATACAAGATTTAAAGATCATTTTTGAATACTTTTTCATTAAAGTTAAATTTAACTAAATTAGAAATTAAAAAATAGAGATGCTCTTACACCAAATTAGGATTTATAATTATCCAACCTCTTTCATCCGTGTTATATATGAGTTGTGTTTCCCTTGCAATCTACATCTAAAGAATTAGATTGTTTCCTTGCAGGATTTGGACTGCACCAGCTTAATTTCGATTAGTTGGCAAGTCGTAGGTCTTACTTTAATAATTTGAAACATTAATTTTTAAAATTTGTGTTTCTAGGTCATTCATATATATATATACAAATTAATTTGATAATTGTAATCAGATAATTTTAATTTTTTTTTATTGAAATATGAAAAAAAAAATTAGTACCTTTTTTTTCATATTTCATTCAGTTTTCAAACTCAAACAATATTTTTTGAAATAATTTATTTTTAACATTCTACTTATCTATATTTTTAAAAAAATATTTATATAAAAAAAATGAACAATAAGAAAATTTGTGAGTGTGTGTGCGCGCGCGCACGTGTTTAGAGCTTAAACTAAAATATTTGTTAAAAAGCCAAAAATCATTTTCAATTAAATTTTGATAATGGTATAAATTGAAATTATTATTAAAAATGACAAATTCATTTAAAATACTTCAAGACATCCCAAATAATAATAATAATAATAATAATAATAATAATAATAATAATAATAATAATAATAATAATCCATGTATAATGGATTAATTAAGCGGGTTTGAAATTTAAAAATCCTTTTAGGGTCGGGTTTAGGATGTCTATATTAATCCTGATATTGTGTTGGGGTTAAGTTCACACATAATTTTTCTATGCAATTCAACTCAATATGACTCTAGCTTGCCTATACAAAATATATTAGTAGACAATTCACCTAACCAATATAGAATGTAATAATTTTTAATGAAATTTGATATTCTTTTAATAATTAAATTTTGATAGTTAGTTTAAAATTATTGACCTACTTTTGGTTTAATAGAAATTGTTTCATATAGTTTAAATAAATATGATAAAAAAAATTTATTTCATAATATTTTGTATTTAAAAAAAAAAACATATATTCATTCTGTGCATAACACGAGTTTGTTGCTAGTAGATATATCCATAAAGTGATTTTTCATATGAGAGAATTTAGGAGTTTTAAAGTATTAATATAAATTTTACAAATTATATCATTTTTAAAGTTCATAAATACTCATGGCGTAAAACTATTGATTCATCTAAATATATCTATAATTTTAAAATTTTAAAATCTTTATATAGTGATAACAAATTAGTCATAACTTTTAGCCATATCTAAATCACATTAAATTTAAAATTTGAGAATCTATTCCAAATGAAATTTAAATAATAAATGACCCTATTAACATAGCAATTCTTTAACATGGATTGCCCAGTAATGTAGAAAATTATAAATACTTACTTATTAGAATTTTTTATTTAACATAATTAATTAAAAAATGAAATTTATAATTGTTTTTCTTATACAATAATGAAATTTCTTAAATTATTAATTTAAATATATTTTTTTAAATTATTAAAAACTGTTAATTTACTCAATGATTTATTAATAAAATGAGGTCATTTGTTTTGAAATTAGAAACTTCAAATGGTAGGATGTAATTTTCGGAACTATAGGAAGCAATTCGTATGTTAAACATGTCTCAAGGGGTAAATTTGTAATTTAATTGTTTTTGTTTCGTTTTGTTTTTTCGTGTCAAAATAAACATAAATTGCATTTTGCATGTTAAGATTAATAAAAGGAGAAAAAAGAAAAGGCGAACAAGAAAGTGGGAAGTCCCAGCTAGTTCCCTTGAAGCCACTTGATGAAAAGGCAGTAGAAGCATAACAATCAACATTGCATCCAAAACAGCAAATAAAATCTTCCTACAACCCATTTTTTGGGATAGACAGGAAATATGTTTTGGGATCCATATTTATAATCCGAAATGTATAGTGGTTGGTTCTCAATTTTCAAACGAAACAAATGACTTTTCTCATATGAAGAACTTAAATCACAATAGAATTTAAAAAAAATATTTCTTGTCCATTATTCCTAAGAAATTGTTGATTCATCCGGATGGCATTTAAAGACAACAGAGAAATGAGAGGCGAGATATTAGAGTCGGATAGAGGCTTAACGCACTAGAAACTATCCAAGACCAAACTTTGATACTATGTTAAAGTATCTAACTCAAAATTAATTAGTAATGTGTAGAGGAGCCTCTCAAATATATTAATTGAGTTTGGATAACTTAGAAGACGATATGAGAATAGTCTAATAGTAGATGTGTGTTAATTCAATGATATATATAGGGGTGTTTTGGGAAACAAATAAAAAGTTAGCTTTTAGCTTTTTATCCATTTTGAATCACACCGCCTCTTACATTTTTTACTTACAAAAAGACAAAAAAGACTAAAAAAGTCAAAAAAATTAACTTTTTACCAACTTCTGAAAACACCAAATAATGTAATATTTTGTTTATATTTTTCTTGAAAAATTATCACATCCTTTGCTATTTATTATTGGGTGGATACTGGCTACATGATGTTTTCAATCACTATAATAAGAATCAAGAATTGGGGGGAAAAAATGTCAAAAAAGTAATGTAATATCAAAATTCATTAAAAATGCAAGTCCCATCGTACCAGTATTGATTTAAACTTTATTTTTGTGAGTTTATTTATTTATTTATTTATTTTTATTTTATCGATAGATAACTTGTCAACATTGGATAACTTGTCAATTTGTTTTATTGACCGATTGATGGTCAACAATAATCAAAGGTGACAAAGCTACTATGCTCAGATCTCATTGACTATCGGTTAATATAATATACATAATACATGTTTGTACATGCGTTATCTATCTACACATGAAAAACGTGTTTGACAGTTGATAGACCCGTGAAATTATACACAACTAAAAATTTAAAATTAACTGACCCAAAAAATAATAAAATTATTAATAAATTATAATTGATAAAAACTTCACACCAATGGGGCCGTATATTTTTTGGTGTAAGATTAATATTTTTGATGATAAGGATATGTGTTGAAAATTTGTTGAAAAAGTCATCGATAGTTGACAAATGGCAGTCAACGGTGGCCAACAACGGTGACTGGTGAAGGTGAGATGGACAAATAGATGACACTGCATAAATATATGAATAGATAGATAACGCATGTACAAATAAGTGATATTTGGATATATAGTTTGATAAATAGGTAATAAGTGACATTTAAATAAATAAATAAATAAATAAATAAATAAACTTTAGACATAAAGGTGTCATTTTAGATATATAAATATCTTTTTCGCTCAAAAAATTTTAAGGTTAGACCTTAGTCAAAAAATTTAAAATGAATCTCTAGCCTAATGCTCATTCCAATGACGCAAATAGCTACCCCAATATTTAAAAATTATAAAAATCTATTTATAACATAGAACATCAAGGTTTGTTAGTTACGGTTAAGTCCCATACAAGAGCACACTACCAGTTTAAAGACCACCGTCTGTTTTATGACCCATACAGTCATTTTTCAAGTTACTTTACGGATAATTTCTATTTACATCAAAAATCCAACTATTTACATCCTCAAGAATTCAAATTTTTTACTTTATCTTTTACAATTTTTATAATTTTATTCCTATCATTATCTCTAGCATTCACTCTTCTCCTTACACCTAAAACCTAAAATTCTTAATTCCTTCCACCATCTCCCCCGGCCACTATTCCGCCACCCCTTGCCTCTACAGTCACCATTCCATCCACTGTCTCACTGCCATGAACATCACCATCATCACGACCACCACGTTCACAACTCCCTACCACCTCAACCACCACTCCTTCAGTTGTCCCACCTAGGGGTGTATGCAGTGCAGTTCGGTGCGGTTTGAGGCTAAAAGAGAAACTATGTAGCAGGTGGTGGTTTGCAAATAATCAAATTGCGGGTTGAGTAGTTTGGAGTAGTTTCAATTTGCTAGTTGGCTGAAAAATATTCTTAAACAATTATCAAACGTTTGTATAATATATAATACTAATTTGCATAATATTTTTCATATATATATAATACAAACTAATTTTACATAATTTATAGCTATTCTGATTTAGACCCCGACCCATTTGATGTTTTGGATTCGGGTTTCATTGTCTTAGACAGTTGTTCATGTCTTGTTTCCCATTACTTCTCTTTGAATTTGACTATTGGGACGTGTTGGTTACATTTGGAACAAGTTGGTAGCTTGTTTTTCAAATAGTTGTTGCCTAGAATTTTGTTCCTTCGCTCAAGCGACACTTCTTGCACTCGAGCGGTCTTTGTGAACCTCCAATACTTTTGCAGGTCTATAAAAATACTAGAAGTTTGTATTCTTCGCTTGAGCGAAGCTTCTTGCGCTTGAGTGACGGTATTTTGTTTGTAAAATTATTGGGAGTTTGTATTCTGCGCTCGAGTGAAGCTACTTGCGCTTAAGCGGTGAAACTTATTGTGTCTGATCGCTTGAACGACATATCTTGCGCTCGAGTGAAGCTACTTGCGCTTGAGCGGTGAAACTTATTGTGTCTGGTCGCTCAAATGACATATCTTGCGCTCGAGCGAGTTGCACGTATATCAATTCGTAAAGTCACTTTTCTGAGTCACTTTTCACCTCTCTCTCTCTTTCTCTCTAAACATTTCAAAACCCTAATTTCTCTCTCTTTATCTCTCTAAAACTCATTTATTTCACTCAAATCCACTTAGATCTGTCAATCTTTTCACCCGTGCCCCTTTGTTAAAAAGGTAGAGCTCAAAGAAATGGAACGTTGTTGAAATATGGAATTGAATTTCCTTTTGGTTACTGATTTTCATTAAATCTCAATTTATGCATTGAATGAATCTTAGTGTCACGACCCAAACCCGCCCCTATAGGTTTAGCGTCGTAACCGGCCAGTAATCCTAAGATTACCGAAGGCCTCTGAAACATAATTATAATATAAGGGGCTAGTGGAAGCAATTATACAAACATACATTGTCCATAGAGATGTACAGACTTATATGTGATAGAAAATTTCAAACTTTTATATACATACATTCACATCATCTTCTTACGTCATCATATTACAGATAAAACCAAAACGAGACTTAGCCCCATTTACAAAGTAAAAACTTGTTCAAATTAACAAAAGAAAACAAAAGCTTATATCATAATCTCAAAGCCTGAACCACTTGCTGTATCTGGAACCTCCACGGGAGGCGCATAGGTTAGGTGACAAAAACAGAAAACAAACAAAAGCCCTCAGGCCTGGTCTTGCGCTCGACCACCTACATCCATATATATAAAAAATAGTGAACTAACACCTAGTGAATAACATTAAGGTAAAGATGTTAGTGAACGAATTCCAAACATTTCGTAAACATAAAACAGAGTATAGCATAATCATCCTTATATTTGAACATAATAATAGTACATCCAACAGAATGTAACGTATCGTCTTTCGACTAGAGTAATCGGTTCCAGATATCGATTGTCAAACATAACACCACTTCGTTAAGTGGCTAGCGAGATCTCGTAATCACATATATGTCAGGGACCCGCATCAACATGTTGTCCCCCATGACTTAGGACTTTCTTTGGATGCCATAGTAGATTCAAAATCAGGACATTCGTTCACTCAGATAAAATATCATTTTATAAATCATAACTTATCACGTAACATTTCGAATATAATTCATATGAATATATCTTTACAATAATGTTACTCACTATGGGTTTCCAGAGATGGTTGATCGGTCTTTAGATTTGACCTACAATTACAAATGTATATAACACAAAACATATCTTATCATTACATATCCGTATGGCCAATATGGCATAGCTTTCCGTACATTAACGTTCTATTCGTTCCATTTCACATAACGTACTTACAGTGAACCACATATTAAGATCAAACAATTTGTCTTATCTTGTCTAATTCAATTGTTTATGTTGATTCTTTACTTATTACTCCTCAATGATTCATAATTCATGCCTAAACATGCTCAGAAGAGGGTGAGAACAAAAATATATACACAAAAAGTCTTTCAAAAAAAATGCTAAAAGCAGAGTCTTCGCTCGAGCCAACTATTGGTCGCTCGAGCAGTCACAGAAAACTGTAAAAGTACTGGATGAATGTGATATGCACTCGAGCCAACTATTTGTCGCTTGACTAGATGCAAAACATATAGTTAGTTTGCTCGAGCCAACTTTTGATTGCTCGAGCCAACTTATGCAGACTGCAAAACTTCTGGGAACTCGATATGTTTGCTCAAGCCACCACTTGGTCACTTAAGCGGTCTACAAATTTTTCTAGGTTTTCTAGAACTTTTTTGAAGATCAAACCACACACTCAAAGCCCAAAACTCATTCATGGCTTGTCCAAAACTTGGAAACATGCTAAAAAAAGAAAAAAAAAAAAGCCTCATATACATTCTCTTTCATAAATCATTTGTTAAAAATCTCATGAATTTACCAAAATTGAGTTCAAACCTTTGTGCATGTGAGGATTTACAAACTCCATTCTCCAACTCCATGGTTTTGAGCAAAATTGAGCTTAAAAGCTCCATGCATGCAAGAAACTCCTTTTTAAAACATGAATTTAAGAGGTAAAACATGATGATTCAAACATGTATGTGTCAATTTACTCACAATTTCAACATGAGTGATCAAAACCAACTCAAAGATGTTAAGACATAGCAAAATCATGCATGCATGTAAGACTTCAACTCTATCTTGACTTGCTATAACAAAATTTATGTAAAAGACCATGTATAATCCAAGAATTCAACTCTAAAACACATAATCTTCAACAATAAAAGGTCAAATTCATACCTAGAGCCTTGAATTAGTCTTGTTCTAGCATGATCTTGATGAACTCTAGTCAAAACCTTCAAATTTCCCTTTAATCTCTCCCTTTCTCTCTCTAGAATGAGAGTTCACTCTCTTTCTCTCTAGAGTTCTCTACAAAATTTTTCACTCAAATATGGAGGAGGATGAGCTCAAATGAGCTTATGGCTCATATATATATATATAGTTGTGATGCATTAACACATTAATTAGAACATTAGGCCAATTAAACACAACATAATTAATTAAACGGAATCAATTTTTTGATTAAACTCACCCAAGTGTTCTAAAAATTCCAAATAACTTACTCATGTAACCAGTTTCCGTTTCGGATGCCGATAAGACCTTCAATTTCTATTTCAAATTAGAATTTCAGATAGATATTCCTACAACAGATAGATAGAAACACAAATACACATAAGATGCACAATTATCACAAAATTTCACTTAACCACCTTATTAGCATTCTTAATTACAGATTAGTGGCCAATCACAGAGTAGGGTTGTTACACTTAGGTAAATTGAATTGTTTATAAATTTATGCATCACTTTTCATCATCTTGTGCTATGAACTCTATAATCTTTTGGAAGCTTGAAAATGTTGAAAGGGGGTAAATAACGTATGAGTTCAGGTAGTTGAGTCCGGTTTTGGAAATGAGATGTGTACCCACATAGGGAGTCAAGGTGCCTAATTGCCCAGTCTTGAGCTTTACCTCTAGACAAATGTAAGAAAATGTTTTTGGGTGTCCATTGGTCCTGTCGTATTATGAGCTGGCAAAAGTGAAAAATAATTTGTATTTTAGGTGCCTATTGTCCCGCCATATTGATAGCCAACAAATGTGAGAATTATTTCAATATGCAAATCTATATATATGTATGTATGGTTTTACGGCTCTTGCTTGGGACGTCATGGTGTATTTACCGCCTCATTATTGAGGATGAGTTTTGAATGAAAATTGTGCATTGAACATCATTTATTTTAATAGAGAAAAATATGAATTTTATTATGGTACGTGCATAACATGATCATATCCATTTCAATCATTTACATACTCTATTAATAGTATTTCTACTGGGCAATTGCTCACCCAAAATCTAACAAAACTTTCAGGTCTTGATGAGGTGAGTCCACTCTATTGGTGATCTTGTGGAGACTTGTGATGGAGCAGTGAGGCTCCTTGGATGTTTATGTATTTACAGCTACCAAGCTTACCTATTTGGGAAAGTATTCCCCTTATTTGTAATCAAGGCCCTTGCCTTAAAAGGTGTAAGCCCTTAGGGCATTTTTGTTGTATTTTCTTTTATTTCTTAAATTTCATATGTATTGTTAAATTCTCAAATCTTACAGGTATAGTGTATGAATGTAAGCTCTTATGAGGAATTTTATGAGAAAGACGATATTTTCTTTAATGTGTTAATTCATATGAAATGGATTCAATTGATAATATCCAGAAAATATTTAATAAAATTGATTATAAAGGATTATAGATTTAGGGGCATTACAAAGAAACTTCAAACCCCTTTCCAAGTATTTATTTTTGTAAAATTACATTTATGAAATTACTTGAAATTTTCTTGAAATTAGTTGAGATTCCTCTTGCTTTGTTTGAGATTGCTTGAAATTTGTTTGAGATTGCTTGAAATTTCTCTTAAATTGTTTGATTATTGTTGTTGTGATTATTATTTGTGATTATTGTCTTTGTAGTGATTGTTGTTGTTGTTGTTTTTTAATTTTGTTAAAAAAATTATTTTCTATTTGGGGGGTGTTGTTGGGAAAGGATGAGGGACGGAGAGAAAGAAGAAAAATGGTTGGAATGATGATCTGGCAGATTTGGCAATTGCCAAAGCTTGTACCAAATTTGACACGAGTTTTGGTATTGCAATAATTTGGCAAGCAGTATAGCAATCCATTGGAGAGTTTTTTTGCCAACTCTTGCCAAAATTTGGTATTGGCAGCTCCAATGGCGGACCATTGGAGATGCTCTTACAGTAGTAAATTGTCAAATTATAGCAATGGTGTCACAATGGTGGAATGCCATTTTGGCACAATCCCAACCAACTTTTCCTCGTATTTTTTAGATGGTGTTTGGATATGATTTTTTTTTTTTGACATTTTAAAAACTTTTTCTAAAAAAAAAATTCTATATTTACAATCTACATGATTAGAAAAATATAAAAAAATAAAAAAATTTGAAGAAAAAAATTCTAATTCACCCCGCCATTCAACTTCAGCGACTTGATTTTTTCAATGTAATTCTTTTGCAGCTTTCCTACCTTTAGGTCTTTTACCCCTTGTAGAGCCACTACCATCACCAATTGGTTTGTTATCATCTTCAAGAGAAATGAAGTTATCAATAGGGGACTCAGGGTCTGAATCGGTAAATGGTATGTGTCCTTGATTTCATCGTGTTCGTAGGAGCTACATCCGGCCACCTGATATTGCTTTGCAAGACTGGCCAACAATGTTCAAAAGAAAAATATTTTTTTTTTCATCTTAATTGGATAAAAGTTTTGCTTGAAACATCTGTATGGATAAAATATTAAAAGAATTAATTAGTTAATTTTTATATGATAAAAATAAACAGTAACGTAATAATCAAGATGAAATCTTACTATATCAATTGGAGACATACTACTTGGGTGTAGATTTTCTATTTGCGCTAAACACCCACAAAATTTGTTGCAACATTTCATAATTGTACCCCATAGAGATTGGATAGACACTTATGTTTTTAACTGATCATTTAGAAGGGAGCAATAATTTTCGAAAATTCTCCCCAAACAATGAGCATGCAATTGCAAGTTGCCAAAAATTGGGTCTTGAGTAATGTGACCCCAAACTCTACAAATTGTCACATCTTGATTAATGCTAAATGATTTTCCTTTCTTTATTTTCACTAAGCCTTCCATAGTTATTGTGTGAAAAGAAACAAGAAAAAGGTTGAGATAGTGGAAAAGTGTGAAAATATGTTGAGATAGGGGTTTGTATTTATATTTTTCAAAATATTACCGTTTAGAGATCGAAATGTTTTATAGGCGTTCAAACATATATCTGTTACGTATGTAGCCGTTAAGAGAAAGAGAGTAATGCATCATAACCTTTCTTTTATAATTTTCTAACCGTTGGATAATCTGATCCACTGGCTCAGATTAACCATTCCATTTTTTTATATTTTTTTATCAGAACCATTTTTTTCTCTCCATCTTTTTCATTGGCATCATTTCTTCTCTCTCTCGTCTAGAACCTTCTCTCACTCTCACCTACCGTCTCATTCTCTCCTAGCGTCTCATTCTCTCTCTCTCTCTCTCTCTCTCTCTCTTGAATAATGTGGGAGGGCTTTGCAAAATCACCGATTCAGATTATTGAAATGGAATTCGTGATAGATTTCATGGGCCTCCTATGAAGCACGGGTGCGGTACAGATATTGATACAGATATGATACGAGTACGTCGATATAACGAAACTTTAAAAAAAAAATAGAATATCGGTACAGCTGGGGAATGTCAATAAATTTTTTATTTTTTATAATTTATAATTTGAGATTCAATCTATAAATCAAAGTTTAATACTTTACAAAATCAAAAGAGAAATCATAGTTTAACAATACTAATACCAAAGTAAAGTTTATAAGCTATTTTAATGCCATTAAATAGGAGAAGTTATAAAATAAAACTTCATTCCAAAGGCAAGCTAAGCGAAAATTGAAAATTTGAAATTTCAGTTTTCATCACTTCTATCAATTTCGTTATTGAATAATACATTTTTTTTTAATTTCTGTCACATCAAGTAAAAGATTTGTAATTTCAAATTTTTATTTTTTATAATTTATAATTTGAGATTCAATCTATAAATCAAAGTTTAATACTTTACAAAATCAAAAGAGAAATCATAGTTTAACAATACTAATACCAAAGTAAAGTTTATAAGCTATTTTAATGCCATTAAATAGGAGAAGTTATAAAATAAAACTTCATTCCAAAGGCAAGCTAAGCGAAAATTGAAAATTTGAAATTTCAGTTTTCATCACTTCTATCAATTTCGTTATTGAATAATACATTTTTTTTTTAATTTCTGTCACATCAAGTAAAAGATTTGTAATTTCAAATAAATCAAAACTTTATACTAAATTAAACAAATATCTTATAGCTTATAGCTATAAGTTATTAAACATATATCTACCAATATCTCTATAGCTTGGTGTATTCCCATTGTATCCATGGACTACCTAGCTATCAAAGAATGTATAAAAAGTACTTCGTACGTATTTCGAGTACCCGATACACATGCAGCCCTATCGGTATGATTATTAGTACTCGGTAAGTACCTATAGTATGAGTATAGTAAAATTCTCGAAGTATCTGTGCTTCATAGTAGGCCTTTCAAGTTTAGATTTGAATTTGAGAGGAACTAACACTATATAAAGCGATGGGATGTCATTGGATTGGAGGGTTCGGTTGGAAAGACTATGGGACTACTCTCGGTGTACTTTGATTGTGCAAATCGTTCATTTGGAAGGTTTAACAAGTAAATTTTTTATGTAAAAAATTAAATTAATCGAATATTGATAATTACTTAATTAAATTACATTATCGGTAGTCACTTAATTAGAAGTTTTTTTTTTTTTTTTGGTAAGGATACATTAGAAATGCCCAAAAATGAAATTCGTGCCCTTTCCAAGGAAGGAGATGCACAATTTCGTACTAGTGGTAGAGAAGTAATTTTGCTTCATTGGAGGCTATGCCATTATTATGGAGAGCTTTCAAATACACCAATTGCGACAATCTTTGGCTATGGATGAGTCTCAAGCTCGCTGCTCTTAATTAACCACCATCTATGGGCCAGTTTGGGCAGCCACACTAAGGGCCTTTCTCACTCTACTTGGGCCTCCCAATATCAGAATCCCAGTCCCCAAGGCATTGACCAAAATTTTTTCCCCCTGTTATCTATATATCAAAAGTTATTGGGATAAAATACGTATTTTAGAACTTGTTGGTAACTTATAAATAATTAAGTTTATCACATAAAATTAGTTCATAATTAATTTACTCGGTATTAATGCATTAGAATAGTTGGATCTATCATTTTGAATGAGGTTAATACACTTTTTTGAAAAATGAATTTGTTCACACAGTTTTTTAGTCTGTGAATAGTACTCAAAATGTGATAAGTCAAAATATGTAGATTCATACCCCAAAAGTGTAATGACTTCACGCAAAATGATAAATTATTATTTTCAACCAATTAAAATGTGTATTATTTACACACTCTTTATGTGCGAATAAAATCGGACTCACTTTTTTATTATATGTTTTTGTGGGTGTTGATTTTTAACCACACAACAAAACAGGGAAACTTAGCAGGAGTGCACTAGCAGAATAGATTAAGCCCGAACAACTTGTCACAGAAAAATAAAAATCCGGCGGTGGTTCGTCCACCCGGGGGCACTCCAACGATCAAGTCAGTAATTATCTCTCAAAGATAGCCAATTGTTCTTAACTCACAAGAAAGAACTTACTGCTTACAGTATATCACACATACCTTAGACCCACGAGGGTGCCCTACTTTTATAGCCAGCACTGACCTGATCCTTATAGAGGCCTAACTTCAATGGACTCAAGCTCAATGCTCATCTTGGACTTTTAACTAGATTGGGATAAACTCCTAAGAGTTTTATCTTTATCCAGACTGAGATCTTCTCCTATTCTAGGACTCATGTCCTTTATCCACTCATCTCGGATTCTGGTATCTCTGCAAACAACCTCGGCCTAGCCGAGATCACCTCGGCGCATGACCAGGCCGCGTGGCACCTCGGCTGACACTTCGGCATCACCTTGGCCACGTGCTGTTATTCACAAAATATGTCCCTACAACTGCCCCCTAGGTTTTATTACCTCGGCAACTTGAGGTGATGGAACCTACATTGTTTGTTCAAATACTATGTCGACTAAAAATTCATTCCTTCCCCTCAACTGAGATCATTACTTGTCGGCTTCAAGTACCCAACACTTAACTGTCCATTTTTATCCGGGATCAAGAACCAAGAACCAAGTTCTTTGAGTATCTTAACCGAGATCGTTCCTCTAGTTGAGGTTTTTGGCTTCATTAAATCCAGAACTCCAAGAGTTTTATCTGTGCATGAGCTGTCACGCACGGTTTCCTCAATCGTTTCCGCCACGCGTTCTTCTCTCATTAGTTTGTACCTAACAAGCGCCATTAGGTCGCATCATTTTTGCGCACGCCGCCTGACAGACATGTTGTCCAAGGTGTATTCATTTCATTTTGCCACCTTTTCAAGTTTCAACAAAACTCTCTCTTTCTTCGTCTTATCACTTTTCAATTTTGATTTCCCTCTTTGTCTCAAGCCCTCTCTCTCTCTCTCTGAGAAAACCTCCATTTTCATACCTTCGAAGCTGCCTGCAACCGTGGTCCGTTCACCTCCTCCAGCGAAGCATTTACTGTCCTGCTCCACTCGTCGTCACCGCCTGACTCCAGCGAACCTCAAGCCAGTGTCCTCGACCTCGGACCTAACTGGTGAGTTCCTAGTTTTTTTCAATTTCAATTTTAGCCCCCCATGATTCTGAATATGTTCCTTCTTTACATTATGTCTATTCTATTGCTATTGAATCCGTTTTCATGGTTGCACTCTATTTTTTCTTTAATTATGAATCAATTTCATGTTCTTGAATCTTGAATCTGTGTAGTCTTTCAAAAATGCCAATCATGTTTTTTGCTTGAGACATTTTCACACTGTTCTTCGCACACTCACTTGGTGTCTTGAAGTTTTGGATGTACACATCTGTTTTTCTACTTCACCCCTGATTTCTGAATTACATTTCTTTTTTGGTCTTCTTACTTTGTTTCCAGATTCTTGCCTTTGATTCTTGTTTCCGTATAGACTTAGGTTTGAGATTTCATTTAGAACCTTGTTCTTTAGGAAAATTAAAACAAGATCCCTTTAGATCTTCAAAATCCTAGCTCCGATGGCAGTTTAGGGTTTAGCCGACGTTTTCAAATCCATACCAAATATTATTTTCTAAAATTTTGCACTAATCCTCCCTAAGCCGACATCATGGAAATGTTTAGGTAGAGAGTTGACACCCCTACCAAGCTAGAGTCCTTTAGGCAAGAATTTTCTATTCTAGCCGACGTTCAGATCAGGTTGGCTAGAGAGGAAGACTCTATCATGCCAGTTAGGGACTCCATGCCCTTTCATGTGGTAGCATTTATCGAGTGTGGACTTCGGCTTCCCTTAGACATCCTGTTTAGGGAAATTCTCACTACTACAAACTCAACCCTATGCAGTTGGCCATTAACTCCTATAAGGTCATTAATGGTATAATTGCCCTTGCTCGTCGAGAAAATGCTAGGATAACACTAGCCGACATCCAATTTTGTTATACCATGTGTGGCCTAAAGTCTAAAAAATGCTACATTTTTTACCTCAAACCGAGATCCACAGCCTACAAAATCATAGCTGACCTCCCAGACTCCAACAAAGGTGCTAGAGATCATTACCTAATTGTCTCGGGTAACTGGGAATTTGCTCTAGATGATGATCTTCATCTTTTCCCTTTGCGCCGATCGGCGTTTAAAGAGGATGAGGGTAAGAACTAAGTGTCAACTTCCCTGTTTAATACTTTACCAATTTATTCCCTTTATCTGTTCTAATGTCTGCTTTCTACCTTTTACAGCTCTTCCCCAACCATCGAAGGACTTTCGCCAATCCTTCTTCCCTAGCAAAGAGTTGAAAAGGCTGTTGGGCCTGCCTATTGACCTTTGCAAAGCTCCCTTGCTACTTAACTATATCCCCACATACAAGTAAGCTCTGCCCGACGTTCCTAGGCACAACAAGACTCCTCCATCTACTTCAACTCCTCCAACAGCTTCATCTCCAAGGCCAGACCAGGCCTCCACCTCTGACCCAGTTGAGCAGCCAACCACCTCTGCTCCTTAACTAATTCCTCCATCCCAATGCCAACTTCGACGCCGAGCTCCAGTTTCCACTCTTACTGACAGAACTCGCAACTGTAAATGCCAAAACTCTGAGGCGTCAACTTACGATCCAGCAAACCCACCTACTGCACTTCCAGCAATCTGCTTCGATACCAAAGTTACCGTTATCGCTATCGTCGAAGAAATGGGTCATGCAAAAATAATCCCGGACGACCTTCTTGCTGACATCCTAGGTATGGTGTCAGTCCACTCTTCCAGTCCTTCCCAATCGTTGCCAAAACCCATGGCAAAAAGGGTTAAAATGGCCAAGGCCAAGGCCAAGCCCAGCGCCACCGAGGTGGACACGGTGTCAATTTCAAAATTGGTGGAAGTAGAGAAGTCTGCCGAGAAGAGGCCTGTCGAGGCTGAGACATGAAACCAACCTCAATAAAAAAAAAAAGCCGAGGTCCAACGGGTCTTCTGAATCCTCTGGATTTCGCGCCGACACTCCTTGGACTCCATCTGTCAACATTAGAGACCGACCTCTTCTAGCTGGGGATAGTGCTCTCAATAGTTTAGAAGTCGGTGCCACCATTTGCACCGCCATTCTACTCCCAGTCGACATCAATCGAACGACTGAGCTTTCAGAGTACAAAAATTATTCGATGATGATGCAACATTGTGTCTTGGTAAGTGCCAACACTTGTAACTTTTAGCTTAATTTCAACTCCAGTTTTCATACTTAACAAATTTTCTTCGCATTCTTGCGGGCTATCCAACAGGATCACTCCCTTGCATTCAAGATTGATGAGCTCAAGAAAGAACTAACCCAAAAAACAAAGGAGGCAGCCAAACTCCTTACTTCACTAAACAAAGCCGAGGCTCGTATCCGAGGTCTTCTGGATCAGGCCAAGGCCACTGAGTCGGCCTTGAAGAAAACCGAAGACCGCACTGAGGCTACGAAAAATGTTGTCGAGGTTGCTTAAGCCGAGGCAAAAGAGGCCAAAGATAAGGATTCTCAAACCCAAACTGAGTTGCAAGCGGCGCTTGCTACCAAGGCGGCCAAGATAAAGGAGGCATATGAGAAAGCCTACGCCGAAGGGGGCAGCCGACGTCTGTGATAAATGCAAAAAACAAGTCAAACAAACATGCAACAGGGGTTACACCCTTGGTTGGATGGCTGCTTTGAAGGAGTTGGCTGTCCCTGACATCTCGCCCCTCTGGAACGAGAGCCAACTTGTCATGCCATTCCCTCCTGCTCCAAGCCAATCTGAGGATGAGGCTGAGAGGGATGAAGAAGTTGAGGCCGACAAGGCTGAAAAGACTAAAGTTGCTGGGGCCAAGTTCCCAACTCTGAATGAGCAAGCGTGGACTTGACTCAGGAAGATGAGGACGAGGTCCCCAAGAGCACGCCTGAAGCCGAGGTTAAAAGCACCGAGAAGAGCCTTGATAAGACTCTTCTAGAGATCAAGGTCGAGATCGAGGCCGAGAAGGCTGCCGAGAAGCTCTCCCAACTGTCTGCTGAAGTCGAAACACATCCAACCACCGACGCAGAGCAGTCTATTTAGAATCTCTTCTTTGTACTTTTTCCTTTGTTTTGAACAGTGTTTGTTTTTGTCGGGCCGATGTGCCTACTTATGTACTTGAACAAGTTGTCTTTTTTTGAATGCAAGTCTTATATTTTCTTCCAAGTGTTGAATGTATGCCTTCTTTTCTTCTATGCATGCTTACTACTTTCTTTCATGCCTTTCATGCCTTTCATGCTTTCATACTTAAAATATTTTTGTATTTCTTCAAAGTATACCTTAACTGTATAATAACTCTGGGATATAATACCTCGGATATAAACCTTGAATGTTTTCCTCAGCCAGCCCTTGGAAAGGGTCAACTCTTAATAGAAGATAGCATATGAAGGTAAAAAAGCAATACTGAATAACACTTGGAAAGGGTGAAGTCTTTTGATATTTTTAAAGTGTTATTCAACATTGCTTTTGACATTTTTAAAGTGTTATTCAGTATTGTTTTTTTACCTTCATATGCTATCTTCTATTAAGACTTCATTCTTTCCAAGCTTGGACAACCTGGTTGGTTACCTCGGGTAATATGTATTTCGGATACTTTATTCATAATTACCTCGGCTAACTCTAACTTGTAAATTTCTCCGAATTTTTAACAAGTGTTAAGCCCATTTTAACTTGTAAATTTTTCTGAAAATTCTATGAAAATTTCAACAAGTCCCAAACTCTTAAGTTTATTTATCATAACTAGCTTCCTGCCCCCTAATGTGAACCTAAGTTCCACTTAAGTTCACATTAAGCATGTGTCTATAGTCTTTCGCTGAAGTCAGATTCAAACAAAGACTTCCCGAGGTGTTTCAACCTTAGTTTCTTTGTTAATGAACTTAGTTCCATTCTGAGTTTGACTCTGCCAATATGGAAAGTCCAAGTTAATTCAACTTATTTCAACTCCATTATATGCAAGTATAATTCAGCTCTGCCATCTAATGAGTCTAAGTTATTCGCCATGTTTCATTCAGAAATATCGCCAACTTAGTTCAACTCTATTATATGCAAGTATAATTTAACTTTGCCATATAATAAGTCTAAGTTATTCGTCATGTTTCATTCAGAAACATCACCAACTTAGTTCAACTATATTATATGCAAATATAATTCAACTATGCCATATAATAAGTCTAAGTTATTCGTCATGTATCATTCAGAAACATCGCCATGGGATTGGTCAGTCCTATCATACAAATTTGAAATTCATCAAACTAAAATTTTATTATTACTTCGGCTAATAAAATTATGACATAAACTTCAAAAAACAAAAATCTAATGATAGAAAAATTCTAAGTTGCAAGTGTTCCAGGGTCTCGGCAACTCTTTGCCATCACTATCCTCAAGTCGATATGCCCTATTGCTGGCGACCGAGATGATTCTATAAGGCCCCTCCCAATTTGGGCCTAGCTTGCCCTCCCCACGATCCTTCTTGTTGTCGACCATTTTCCTCAGCACAAGGTCCCTCACTTTGAACTCTCTTGGGTTGACCTTCTTGTTGTAAGCCCTAGCAAGTTGTCGCTGGTATGCCCCCAGCCGAATTGCTGCTCTCTCTCTTTTCTCCTCTAGTAGGTCTAGATCTCAGGCTAGAAATGCCTTATCAGTACTATTTTCCACTCCTTGGGTTCTGTTCCCTGGAAAGGAATGCCGACTTCTAGTGGGATAACTGCTTCAGTGCCATAAGCCATGGCAAATGTAGACTCCCCAATTGATCTTCTCGATGTAGTCCGATATGTCCAAAGTATATTGAGCAACTCCTCTACCCATTTTGCCTTTACTGCTTCCAGCCTCTTTTTGATCATATCCAAGATAGTCTTATTGGTTGCTTCTGCCTAACCGTTGCTCTGAGGGAAACTTGGAGTAGAGTAGTAGTTCTTGATTTTGTACTTTGCACAGAAGCTTTTGATTAGCTTACTGTCAAACTGTGCACCATTGTCTGCTATTATTGCCCTCGGGATCCCAAACCTAGTGATGATGTTCTTCCATATGAAGTTCTTCACATCAATATCTCAAATTTTCGCAAGGGGTTCAATTTCTACCCACTTTGTGAAGTAATCAATTGCTACCAGCAGAAACTTCCTTTGCCCAGTTGCTTAGAGCAGTTGTCCAACTAGGTCCATGCCCCATTGGGAAATGGCCAAGGGCTAGTTACTGGATTCAAATCTGCGGCTTGTTGATGTATCAAAGGTGCAAACCTCTGACACTTTTTGCACTTTCTGACGTAAGCTTCAGCATCCTTCTGCATGTAAGGCCACCAGTACCCCTAAGAAATGGCCCTATGAGTAAGTGATCTGCCCCCAGCATGGCGGCCACATACCCCTTCATGTATTTCATACAAGAAGTCTTCAACCTGGGAGGGATGCACATACCTCAAAAGGGGACCAGTAAAAGACATTCTGTAGAGATGTCATTCTGCTGTTAGGCTAAACCTTGCCGACTTTAGTTTGGTTTTGTGTGCCTCTTTGCGATCATCCGGTAACTTGTTGTCCCTAAGAAACATCACTGTTGCATCCATCCAACTTAGACCCATCTCTACACACATTGCTTCATACTCTGTGATTAGTGGTTCCATACTTGGGCCTGACAAATAATCAACCATTATTGTCCTTGCCTCCCCTGATTTCATTGCACTAGTCAGGTTAGCCAAGGCATCGGCATGGCTGTTGTCATCTCGGTTAACATGCTGTAGTTGGCAATCCTGAAATAAGGCTAGTAGTCTAACAACTTCTTTGACATAGGCTATCATTCTTTCATCTCGAGCTGCATACTCGCCTGTTGCCTGGTTCACAATAAATTGGGAGTCACAGAAGACTACTACCTCGTCGGCTTCCATTGCTATTGCTAACTTCAACCCTGCGATTAGTGCCTTATATTCTACTTCATTATTTGAGGCTTTGAACCCCAAACGGATAGACTGTTCCAACATTTGCCCATTTGGTGATACAAACACCACTCCTGCCCCCGATCCTTGACGGTTTGAACTCATATCAACAAACAAGCGGAAGGAGTCACCGATGTAGATATCGCAGGGCTTGGGTTTTTCTTCTTTCTTCTGTTACGTTATGGGGTTTTTCATTCCCAGCTGGGTCTCTTCTTGTTCCCTTGGATATCCTAAGCCGCCGCTCACCGGAGCCTGACGTGGGATGGCACCAGGTGTAAACTCGGCTACAAAGTTGGCCAGAACCTAGCCTTTGATTGCCGTTCTGGGCCTAAACTCTAAGTCATATTGGCCCAAAACCACTGCCCATCTGGCTACGCTGCCTGCTGTTAGATCTCCTTGCTGTAACAGGGACTTCAAGGGATGCTCAGTCAACACCACAATCTTATGGGCCTGGAAATAATGATTCAACTTTTTGGAAGCTATCACTAAGGCCAGTGTCAATTTCTCCAGGGGTAAGTACTGGTCTCTGCACCTGCTAGGGTTTTACTCACGTAGCATACTGCCCTTTATTCTCCATTCTCTTCTCTGAGTATCACTGCACTCGTTGCGTGCTCTAAAACGGCCAAGTATAAGAATAGTTCCTCTCTAGGTACTGGATTTGACAGAACTGGAGCTGTTGTCAGGTACTTTTTCAAGTCGGCCAAGGCAATTTCACATTCCTCTATCCACAAGAAATCTGTGGCCTTTTTTAACAAATTGAAAAATGGTTTACACTTACCTGAACTTCTGCTTATAAATCTGTTCAGGGCTGTGGCCTTTCCAGTCAACATCTGCACCTGTTTTGTCGATGTTGGGCTTTTCAAGTCCAAGATAGCCTTGATTTGATCTGGGCTTGCCTCAATGTCCTTTCTGGTAACCAAGTATCCCAAGAACTTACCAAACCCAACTCCAAATGCGCATTTCGAAGCATTGAGTCAGAGCCGATACGTTCTAAGGATATCAAAAACTATTTTTATGTCGGCCAGGTGATTCTCAGGTTCTTTGCTCTTCGCGACCATGCCATCAATGTACACTTACACTGTTTTGCCAATCAAATGACTGAACATCTTGGTCACCAACCTCTAGTAGGTTGCTTCTGCATTTTTCAACCCAAAAGGCATCACTCTATAGCAATACAGCACTTTTGGGGTGATAAATGCAGTTTTCTCCTTATCGAGGGGATACATTGCTATCTAATGGTATCCTCTGTAAGTGTCCAGGAAGCTCATCCTTCTATGCACTAAAATGGCATCTACTAATTGATCAATCTTGGGGAGTGGAAAACTGTCTTTGGGACAAACTTTATTTAGGCTGGTGAAGTCCACACAGATCCTCCACTTCCTATTCTTCTTTTTCACAACAACTATGTTTGACAACTAAGTTGGGTAGTTTACCTCCCGAATGGCTCTGGCCTCCAACAATTTGTCCACTTCCTCCTCTACATGAACCAACTTCGGCCTCCTTGCTTGCTGAATGACAGGCTTAGCCGACCTGTTCACATTTAGTATATGGCAAGTGATCTCGGGATCAATGCCAGACATCTCGTATGGCATCCAGGAAAACACCTCTATGTTTACTCACAAGAATGACTCTAACTCTCTTTCCTCCTCCTCGGTCAGTCCTGAGCCGAGAAAGAAGAAGTGTTCTTCATAACCTTGTTGGACCAGAATTTTCTTTAAGGCTTCCTCACTTTTGTCGGCCGGCTTTTTGTCGACATCATCCAAGACCTCCATGTCCTCGTCCTCAATTTCTACTGTTTCTGCCTCTCGCACATTGTAGGAGGATTTCATTGCTGCCATGGAGCAATTCTTTGCCTATACATGATCCCCTCTGACTTCCTCAATTCCATGCTTTGTTGGAAACCGTAACAGCTGGTGCAGTGTTGAAGGAACAACCCTTATTGCGTGCAACCATGGCTTCCCCAGGATAACATTGTAAGGGGAGGGGGTGTCAATTACTGTGAACTCTCAACTTACCCTCTTGGTGCCTGCCTGTACCTCCAAATTCATTGCTTCCAGGGGCTATGTCGGCGTTCCATTGAACCCGACCAGTGGACTGTTGGATTGCTCCAAATCATCTTGGTGAAGGCCGAGGTCCTTGTAACATCTGACATACATGATGTCACATGAGCTGCTTTGGTCAATCAAAATGTGCCTTACCTGGCATTCTCCAATTTTGAGGGTTACTACCAGAGTATCGTTGTGCGGATGTTGCATCATGTCTAGGTCTGCTTCAATAAAGGATACCATTGGTCCCAGGCACTCATCTATCCTAGGCCTCTTTTGCTGGACCTGATACATATGTTGTAAGTGCTTTACCCTTTGAGTCTCCCTACGCACCTCATTGTCATTGGCCCTCGAGTGAATCACATTGATCACTCGAGGTCCGTCTGCTTACTGTTGTGGTGCTGGTGGAGGTGGTGTTGCCTGTGCCTGGGGCAGCCTCGCATGTTCTTCTCTTGTTCTGGCCTCATCTACTAGCCCCCTCAAGTGACCTTGCCTGACCAGATTTTCGAAATATGCCTTTAGGGCTCTGCAACCTTAAGTTCGGTGTCTATCTTCATTGTGGCAAGCGAAGTGCTTCCCTAGGCTTCTTCCCATAAATTCGCCAAGGATCCTCTCCGGCACTCTATAGTATGGCTGGTTCCTGATCCTTTCTAGTACTTTATAAACCGGGATCCGAAACACAGTGGTGACTGCTTGTGCAGCCCTTAGTCCTATTTCTTGTCTATTAAATCCAGTATTACCTCGGCCTCACTTCGGCAAGCCATTTCTCTTTTCTTACTTCGGTGCCTTTGCTCCTGGTGTATCCTCTTCTGCTTTGGCATATTTCTCAATCATTGCCATGAGCTCCTCCATACTCTTTGGTAGAGTCTTTACTAGTGACTTTCGAAGCATGTAGTCATCCTCCAAGTCGTTCTTAAAAGACATGACCACCAACTCCTGGTTGCATTCGAGTATTCAGTTGAACACCTCATAATACCTTTTGGCATAAGCCTTAAGACTCTCACATTTGCCTATTTTCAAAGCCATCAGGAAGTCTACCCTTAATGGTTGCAACTTGTTTGTGACAAACCTGGCCACGAATATCTAGACCAGGCCCTCCCAACTCTTCACAATTCCTTTTGGCAACTTGTGAAACCAATCCGATGCAATTTCCCCAAAGGATGAGGGGAACACCTTGCACAGCAACGTCGGCCGATGTGAACGTTCGGATCTGACTTACCGATATATAAGGCCATTGAATTCAGGTATAAGCCGACGTAAAAGTTCGGATCTGACTTACCATCATATATCTGAAACCTCGGCATATGGAACCTTTTTGGGGTCTCAAACTTATCCAACTCTATTGAGAATGGTGTTCTCGGCTTGAAGAGTGAGGTGACCTCGGCGTTCTGGCTTCCTCTAGAGGTAGTCCCTCAAATCCTCCTTATTCCAACTGGGAGCTCGGTTGTCAACAAACTTCAATCTCTTTGGTACGCTGCTCCCAGTCTCGTTATGCATCCTCTTTGACTTCTCTTCATTCACCATGGCAAAACAAAGTTTCTTCCCCTGAATGTGCCAATGTTCTTTAACATAAGTTCCCTTTGTACGAGGCGTCCTTTGAGAATCTCCTCTCATTGATTTTGCTTACCCGGCATCCCATGAAGGCCGATGTGAACGTTCCTTCACCTTGTCTTGCTGAGGGACTACTGGGATTACTTTCTGCCCCCTTTCTGGCCGTCGTTCTTGGCTGCTGGAATCGGCGTGTCCCTCAATGGAAATGGTGGCTGCATGACATTGTTTTGCAGCATGAAGTTGACAATCGATTGCAGGTCTGCTAACTTGTTTTCCATTCCCTTCATCTCGCCGTCCCTCCTTAGGCATCTATCTTTCCATACCTGGAGGTCGCTTTCGTTGTAATACTCGTCTCGACCTAATTTCTTCGGTGCGTCTGCCTTTTCTTCTGTGCGTCTGTCTCTTGGCCGACGTCCTTCTCCCTGGGATTCTGATCCCATGATCCTTCGTTATGGTTTTCTTCCTCCATGTTTAGGTTGGTATGCTTACCACTCCCACTAAGGATGTCGTCCCCGATCTTTTCTTTCTGCTCGTCGTTGGCCATCTATTCTCCTTACTTTCCCACAGATGGCGCCAAATTGTGGTGTTGATTTTTGACCACACAACCAAATATAGAAACTTAGTAGGAGAGCACCGGTAGAATAGATTAAGCCTGAACAACCTATCACAAAAAGATAAGAATCTGGCGGTGGTTCATTCACTCGAGGGCACTCCGACGATTTAGTAATTATCTCTCAAAGATAGCCAATTGGGCTTAACTCACAAGAAAGAACTTACTGCTTACAGTATATCACACATACCTCAGACCCATGAGGGTGCCCTGTTTTTATAGCTAGCACTGACCTAATCCCTATAGAGGTTTAATTTCAATGGACTCAGGCTCAATGCTCGTCTTGGACTCTCAGCTAGATTGGGATAAACTCCCTAAGAGCTTTATATTTATCCAGACTAAGATCCTCCCCTATTCTAGGACTCTTGTTCCTTATCCGCTCATCTCGGATCCTGGTATCTCTGCAGATAACCTCAACTTAGCCGAGATCACCTCGGCGCATGACCAGGCCATGTGGCACCTCGGCTGATAGTTCGGCGTCACCTTTGGCACGTGCTGTTATTCACAAAATATGTCACCACAATTTTATATTTTTAGGCTAATCATATTTTATATATTGTTTACACACTACTAAAAAAAATATATGAACAAATTATTTTTCAGCTCGAACTTTATGTATACCAAAGGAAAGTGATCATAAGCAATGACAAAAGTCATTGCCAAAAGTAACCAAAGCAAGTCGTGAAATGCTTTGAGTATCAACAAAATTATGGAAAAAACTACACACCACTCACATTATTTTTAGGGGATTTACATGTAAGTTTTAATAGGTAGATTTATTGTTTAATATATCTTATAATAATTAATAGTATTTTTTTATCAAACACTATTAAAAAAAGTCACAAATTGTTAATTTCCAGTAACAGTTTAAAAATTGTTATAAAAAATGTTACTAATTTTACGTTTTTGCGACAGTTTAAAGAAATCGTCACTAATTTTTAACTTTTAACGACAGTTTAAAAAATTTGTCACAAAAAAGTCACTAATTGTAAGTTATAGAGATAATTTATAAAAACCGTGACAAATAAAGTAACTAATTGTCAATTTTTAGCTATATGCAAAAAATATCACAAAATTATCTTTAGCTCTGGTTTTATTAGGACTTATTATCAATAAAACTTGATAAGAATTAAGTCAAATTATTAAAACCTATTGATAGTTTACCCTTATTTTTATGGTAATTTTGTTGGTGTCTAGCAATGCTCAGGGACTCTCAGCTAGATTAATGTTGGTGTCTAGCAATGCTCAGCTAGCGACAAAATCTCGTCAATATAAGAGAAGATTATTTTTGTAAAGCCTCTGTTGACAAAGCCTTTTTAGAAAATAAATTGCTGCAGAAGAATTTTTTTTTTTCTTTTTCTTCTTCTTCTTCTCCTTTCTTGAGATAGCATTAGTATGTTAGTATAACTGAAAGGTCACAGTTGCTCCGTCAACTTGAACTCTTAACCTCCCACTCACTGTACCCTAAGGTATAGCTACTAGACCATTGGATCCCACCCCAATGTTTTGCTTACAAAAGTATTTGGTTGCTAAAAGTTTGTATGTTTTGAGCAAATTTTAGTAATTTATTGCCAAGCCTGTCCATAGTGAACCCCATCGATGACAAAATTAAATTGTCACCAAAAACAATTTTTTAAAAATATTTTTGTATTTCAATAAATTTTTTTTTTTATTCATGTAAGCATATACTTTTGCCAAAAAAGTTTATATTTTATGCATTCAATAAATTAAACACATAAAAAAATAAAAAATAAAAAAGTTTATATCACACTGGGTTTTCAGAAAACAATCCTTATGAATTCAAAAAAAGATTTTATCTGCGAATCAGTGAAACAAAAATAATTGTTAAAAGAAATTTTGTAACAGTCCAAATTTTATAATGGACAGGGTATTTTTGTTCAATTTCGAACAAAAATTGGATTAAAATGGTGTTGATATTCTATTCAAAATGAAACAGAGCGTATATTTTAGAAACTAACAGGATATTCAACCTATATACAAGTATGTACTTCCTGTATATGCATGTGCGAGAACACAGAGAAATCTAGTCATCACCAGCATGCATTTCGAGCAACTCAGATGCAACATGCATGGTAGGCCGAGATTTAGGATCAGCACGTAAGCACCATAGTGCTAGGTTTACAATAGATGTTAGCTCGTCTGCAATCTTTTGAGTTGTAGGAGGCGAAAGACGAGGATCTAACACATCTTTAAGTTGTATTCCTTGATCCACCAGTGAGGTTAGATTTGAAATGAGAGTTCCCGGATGCGATCCCATCAAAACTTCTAGTGCCAATACTCCAAAGCTATACACATCGCATTTTTCTGTCATTGCCATTGTATATGATAATTCTGCGACCCCCCCCCACAAAAAGAAAAAAAATAAATAAATAAATAAAAGTTATGAGTTCTCATTC
Organism: Camellia sinensis; assembly: GCF_004153795.1. Taxonomy (NCBI): domain Eukaryota; kingdom Viridiplantae; phylum Streptophyta; class Magnoliopsida; order Ericales; family Theaceae; genus Camellia; species Camellia sinensis. Next base: position 143,578 of record NW_021025185.1, read on the forward strand.
ACAATTGTAAAGAACTAGTACTTCATTTTCATTTTTGAATTTTCAAAAAGCGTTTCTGAATTTTTAATTCATACCTTTTTATGTGGGTTAATTACATCAACACTTCTTTAACTATTAATGAATATAAGTTTCCCTCTTAGGTTTATGAACCCGTACATATTGAAAGTTTATGAATAAACCGTCACAATCAAAAGGAAAGAGAACCAATTGAGAGTAGCACAATTGGTTAGAACCCTTGCACCTTACCACCTTACTAGCAGGGCAGGTGTTTGAGTTTTGTTAAGCAAGACTCTGCCTTCTCCAAATTATAACCTCTAATGTACCAAAAAAATAAAGTAAATGGACTGAAGTGGGATTTTATGTAAATTATAAGGATGGTAACCGTAATTTACCCATATATATATTAAATTTATTTTGACGATAATATTTCCAAATAAATATTTAAAGGAAAATACTATACATAAATGAATTTCTTATTTTCTATTTTACCAGTAAATGAATAAAGGTATGAGTCTCAAAAAATTATTAAATAGTCTCGAGTACCGGGAGCATCATATAGCGTCGCCTATAGCGTCAACTCACGCTAAGTGAATCACCTCTTGTCTCCCAACTACTTAGCAAAAGTGAGTTACCATATCTTACTTGTAACATTTCCCATTAGGAAAATGATATAAAAGTATTTTTTAAATCTAATTTTTAGTCCCAGTGACGTGTAAGTGAGATGATTAGTTGATAATTATAGAAAATATGCAAGAGAGAGAGAGAGGGAGAGTCAAATTTCCATTTAACTCTTCATATGAAATGACTATTTTGTTTAATTACAAAAATATGTGGAATATGTTGAAGTCACCTGGAGCAATGTATCCGTATGTGCCTGCAACTGTGGTCCAATTTGAAGAAGCAGGCTTCAAAAACCTTGCAATGCCAAAATCAGAGACTTTAGCCTCCAATTCTGCAGTCAACAAAACATTCTTGCTCGATATGTCTCTGTGAATTATCGGAGGCACACAATTATGATGCAGGTAAGACAAAGCATGAGCAACCCCTTCAACAACTTTCATTCTCTTACTCCAATCCAACTCTTTTGCTTCTTTTTCACTGCTTAGCACACTTTCCAAGCTTCCCCTTTCCACGAGCTCACAAACCAAAAATGTGTGTCTTTCATGGCAACAAAATCCATAGAGCTTCACAATGTTCCGATGCCTTATTTCTGCTAGTGTTGCGATTTCATTTGCAAAACTACCCACGTCTTCTACTTCCATGCTTTCCTTTGCCGAGCTCAGCCTTTTCACTGCAACTAATTGGCCACTTGGTAACTCCGCTTTGTAAACTCTCGCTGTTCCTCCAACTCCAATGCAGAATGCATCGTTGAAATCTTCTGTTGCAGTGATTATGTCTTCATACAAAATTTTCCCATCAAAATTCCAGACTGAAAATATATTTTCTGGCTTTAGAGGGGATTCATCTTCTTTCAGATTCCTCCGGTTTCCTTGCCTGTAAAGTGTAGTAATCCCCAAAACCAAAAGCATCAAAAACAATGAACCCAAAACAGAGGTGACTATGATAATGATCTGATGAGAGTGTCTGGTTTTTTGCCTACCACTTTTGGGAAATGAGGTGTTACATGGCCTCAAACCTTGGACTTCACCACATAAATTTTTGTTATTGGCAAAGGCCTGTGGAGCGGACAATTTAAAGGCCTTTCCATTAGGAAGAGGACCCACAAGATCATTGAAAGAGAAGTCAACAGTTGAAAGGCTGATCATTTCACCTAAGGCATTGGGTATGGAACCAGAGAAAATGTTGTGGGACAGGTTCAAAGTTTCTAGCTTTGTAAGCTTCCCAAGTTGAGGTGTTATCTGTCCAGAAAGTGAGTTGTAACTCAGATCAAGCAAAGTTTGTAATCCTAGAAGATATCCAATCTCCAATGGGATGCTACCATTTAAACCATTCGTGCTCAAACTCAAAAACAGCAATCGTATGCAGTCCCCTATTCGATCTGGAATTGAACCAGTTAGCCTGTTGATTGAGAGGTCAAGATATGTAAGATCGGTTAGTCCTCCAATTCCGGAAGGTATTTGACCCATAATTTTGTTATCTTTCAGGCTTAAGGAGGACAATTTAGACAATTTTCCCACTTGTGCGGGTATTTTCCCAGAAAGTTTATTAGAGGAAAGATCAAGCACAACTAGTTGGTCTAATTCAACAATTGTATCTGGGATTTCACCTCCAATCATATTCCCGGCAATTTTCAACAGTGTCACATTCTGACATTGTGCCCATTCGGATGAGAGTTTCCCTTGCAGTTGGTTGTGGCTCAAATCAATGTAATTGAGATTTGGGTACACTCCAAAATCATGGTCTAGATCACCGGTTAGTTGGTTATATTCAAGCCGGACTCTAAATAAGGTTGTACAGTTTTTGAGGCTTACTGGGATAGGACCGGTGAAAAAATTGTGGGCTGCTGTGAAGTTCACAAGCTTGTGACCTCGACAAACTTGCTGAGGCAAGTGGCCAGTGAATTTGTTCTGTGTAAAATGAAGAGTTTCAAGTGATGAAAGATTTCCTATTTCTTTTGGTACTGAACCAGATAACTGGTTAGCAAACAGGTTCAGATTAGTTAACTTGCTCAAGTTGCCAAAATTTCTGGGAATTTGGCCGAAAAATTGGTTTTGGTTGAGGCGCAAGTAAGATATGTTGATCAAGTTACCCAAAGATGTTGGAATTTGACCGGAAAAATTGTTGTTATCTAGAGCTAGAATAGTCAAATGCTTCAAATTCCCTAACTGTGATGGAAGTTGCCCACCAAGCATAGTATCTTGAAGAAGTAGCCTTTGGAGATTAACAAGGCCAGTTGTACCCGGACTTGACCCGTTTGGGAATAACCGCGGGTCAAGTTCACCGGTTATACTATTTCGGGAGAGATCAAGCTCGATAACCTTAGTAAGATTTGCAAGCGAAAGAGGAAGAGAACCAGTAAAAGAATTGGTAGAGAGATCAAGAAATTCAAGTTTTGACGGTACACCTATGTTAGGAGGTATGGTACCAGTCAGTCGGTTTAGTTTGAGATCAAGATGAAGGAGGTCTGGAAAATAAGTGAAATCTAAAAGTTCAAGGGTACCTTGTAGGCCTTTGTGTGGAAGATCTATTCCAGTTACATTTCCTGCTTTGTTGCATGTTATTCCAAGCCAATTATTGCACGGGCTACTTGTTGAAGACGGTGTAGAAGAGTTCTTAATGTCATGTGCATGGTTGACCCATGAGCTGAGGATCGATTGGTTGGCTAGACTTTGTTTCCATCGGAGAAGAACCTCAAGTGGTGACTTTGGTGGTGGTGGTGGTTGAGCTTTGGAAGATGATGGTAGCAGAACAACCACCAAAGCAGCTAAGAGTGGAAGGACAAGGCAGTTCACTGGTTTGGCCATTTGTAAAAAGCTTTGTTTTGGCTGTTTTGATTTTGTTGGAGTAGTGTTTCATGTGCTCCTCGAGGGTTTATATAGTAGGTCAGTTTATTTTTTCATGGTGTGAAAGGCCTTCACAATGTGTATCACACCATTTGACCGTCTAACAATTGGATATATTTATTTTTGAGGGTAAGCATGCTATTATATTACCGGAATATGAATATGAGAATTTTTATGTGACATGATAAATTCTAATTTTTTAAGAATTGGTTATGGTTAGGACTGCATTTTCACTAAAATATTTTTACTATCTTTTGTATTTAGAGGGTATTAGAGATGATTTAAATAAATATATTTTTAGACTTTTTCCGAAAAGATGTATAAAAAAGTAAAGAGATATGTTACTCAAAAAAGATATAAAGATAAAAAGGTACTCTTTTGTAGGAGATGCCAAATAGTGTCTTAATTTTTTAATTATTATATGTTATTGATTGTTAAAAAGGGTTAGGTGGGACACAACTCTAAATAGAATTTATAAATAAATTTCCCACATCATATATTTAGGACAGAAAAAAATTATTTATTAGAAATATTTCATGTAATGTCACATCCCAAACCTGCCCTTAAAAGTTTGGGTATGATCACTTCAGAAACGGACGTCAACTTCAATATGTATAACATATGGGGCCTGAACGGAAGCATTTAACAACATAAGTCAACATCCATTGAGCTAATACTAACATGCCAGGATCAAACACGTCATATCAGGTAAATTGTCACATAACAACCCACATATAGTTACGTACATATATACAAAGATACTGACCCATCCCTGAGCCTGGGGATGCAACAAGACTAAGTTAAGAGAAGTTAATTATGCTTTACAACCTTAAATGAAAGATAAGTGCATCAAGGCAAAGGCTCTGCAAGGACTCCACAAAAATGAATGAGCTTCGTCTAAGGGTTTGGTCGAGGTGTAATAGCAAAAGTCAAGTGATCCAGGTAAGACTAGGACCGACCTCCAGACTGAGCACCTACAGAACAGACATAACACAGAGTGAGCGAAGCTCAGGGAATAATAATACTTAAACAAAGCGTAAAATAAACTTGAATTATAGCGTATATAGGTGCAGGGAGCATTTTCAGTGAATATTTTCGGAACGGCCACAAGCCTAGATTTTATTCAGAACGGCTTCAAGCCCAGAGATATACAGAACGGCCCTAGGCCTAACAGATTTCACAGATTGGCCATAGGCCTAACAGATTTCACAGATTGGCCATAGGCCCAGATATCATCAGAGCAGACTAGTCCAAAGTTGTACAAATGTACACAAATTTTCCATTCATTTGTAAATGTTAACGTAATCAATCTTGCGAATAACAGAGCGTTAATAATAATAATTATTAACGATAAGTAAATGTACAACTACGGTACTATTACTCATAGTGCTGTGGCGGAGCAATGGTTCCTCCCGGAGTGTGTCCTACACACATATATAATTCACACATTAGTTCCTTTTTCTATTAAATCATTTTCTGAGTCATTACGGTTCGAATGAATTTACAACCATTCTGAGATTATCAAAAATTATTTTAATAATATCAGATGATCAAGCACGCAAAACAGAGCAGGCGAATTTTTCTGGCCTGGGCCGCACGTGCGGTACTCCTCCCCCGCACGAGCGGCAGAAAGCAGAATGAAATTCCATTTTTTTCCCTCTTGTCCGCACGTGCGGCCATGACCTCCGCACGTGCGGCCATGACCTCCGCACGTGTGGCCGTGGTCCCTGTTTTGTGCAGTCCGAATTCAACTCAAAATTCCTCAAAGTTACAACATCTCAAGGTCCAAAAATGGAGAAATTAAGACAGCATAATGGTGTAATATCACATTAATCATGGATCACAAATTCAATTAGGTCTTCAATACTCTAAAATTCATATACACAAATCAATTCCTCACATTCATAATTATACTCACTTTTCCAAACACACACACATAATCACCCAAACATTTAGATGAGTTTCAATATGTAACGCAAGGGAATAAGATGCACCTTCTCTCTACAAAGTTTAAAACCACCAAGACAACCACAATTAAGCAAGAAACACACACACACACACACACACACACACAGAGTTGATCTTTAAGCACAACCCTAACTTCATTATTGTAGAGAATTTTTCACTCTTTAATCAAGAGAAGCTTAACAAGAGTAGATAACACATACCTTAAACTTAAATCCCTACAAGCCTCCTCAATTTCCTACTCTTCCTCCTTGATGAACCTCCCTCTTCTTTGTTCTTCTCTAACTCTCTCATTCTCTCTCAGGAGATATTTTGAAATGAATTTCCCAAGTCAAATGGTTAAAGGGCATTGATATTTATATATAGAAGGTGAATAAGACGAAAATCAATCAGTTTAATCATTCCTAATCCAAATTTCACAGAAAATCATTTTAAGACCTAAAAATCATGCTGACTTCAAATATAAAATCAATTTCAGATTATTAAGCCTCCAAGGCTTCCAATTTCTGATCCAAACATTCTATTTGTAACAGATTTTTCTCCTATTAAACAGATATGCCTCCATAATCATAGGATTCACTTAATTAAACTTAATTTCACATAAAGTTTCACAGTAAGCATTTAAATGCACAGAATAAGGGACTAAAGGTATACCAAAAACATGTACGAGGGTCAGGTTATTACACTCTCCACCCCTAAATAAGTTTGGTCCCTCAAACTTGTTTTACCTCAAGATAAGAACAGATGCAGATATTGGTGTTGCATTTCCTCTTCGTTTTCCCATGTAGGTTTGGTTCCGTATTTTCTTGCCACTCAACTTTTACCATCGAAATTTCTCTGTTTCGTAACTGTTTCACTTGCCGGTCCAGAATTCGAATTGGTTTTTCTTCATAAGTTAACTTGTCATTCAACACAATTTGGAGGTAATCTATGATATGAGACGGATCCGGAAGGTAGCTTCGGAGCATAGAGATGTGGAATACATTATGCACTTGACTCATACTTGGGGGAAGAGCAACTCGGTAAGCTACATAACCAACTTTCTCCAGAATCTAGAATGGACCAACATATCGGGGTGTCAACTTATCCTTCTTTCCGAATCTTGGGTGTCCTTTCATTGGAGTTACTTTCACGAAAACATGATCGCCTACCTCAAATTCCAAATCCCTCCATCGGTTATCCGCATAACTCTTCTGTCTGCTTTGAGTAGTTTTCAATCTTTCCCGAATAGTTTTAATCTTTTCTGTTGTCAACTGGACAATTTCAAGCCCTAATAATGATTTATCTCCAACTTCAGCCCAACACACTGGGGAGCGACATGGCCTCCCATACAGAGCCTCATAAGGTGCCATTCCAATACTTGAATGGTAACTATTATTGTACGTGAACTCTACCAACGGTAGGTGAGTTTTCCAACTTTCCTGAAAATCCAAAATACACATTCGGAGCATATCTTCTAATGTCTGTATCGTTCTCTCAGATTGTCTGTCTGTCTGAGGGTGGAAAGCGGTGCTAAACTTTAATTCTGTACCCATTGCTCCCTGTAGACTCTGCCAGAATCTAGATACAAACTTTGGATCTCTATCTGATACTATTGAAACTGGAATCCCTTGAAGTCTCACTATTTCATTCACATAGATTACAGCAAATTTATCTACATTATACTGAATCTTCACAGGTAGGAAATGGGCGGACTTGGTTAACCGGTCTACAATGACCCATACAGAATTTATACCCTGAGGAGTTTGTGGTAACCCTACAACAACATCCATGGTCAGATGTTCCCACTTCTACTCCGGAATTGGAAGGGGTTGCAGCAATCCTGCCGGTCTCTGATGCTCTACTTTTACTTGTTGACACTGTAAACATTTCGAGACAAAATTCGCAATTTCCTTTTTCATACTTGGCCACCAAAAGTTTTGCTTTAGGTCTTGATACATTTTAGTACTCCCAGGGTGTATTGAGACTCTCGAGGCATGTGCTTCTTCCATCAATTTTCGTTTAACTTCTAACACATTGGGAACACACAATCTGTCTTGGAATTTGAGTACTGAATTCACCAAATTGAATCCCGGTCTCAGTTTTGTTTCCAACTCATCACATATCTTCCTCAAAGTTTCATCCTCCATCTAACGTAGTTTGATCTCTTCAAGTAGTTTTGGTTGGGCCATCACTGCTGCTACTATGGTCTCCTGCCCAGGCATCACAAGGTCCACCTTCATTTTATCCAATTCAATCACCAACTCCTTTTGCCCCGTAGACAAATGTGCCAAATTCTCCGTATTCTTTCGACTAAGCGCGTCTACAACTGTATTAGCTTTACTATGGTGGTAATGGATCTGCAAGTCATAATCTTTAATAAGCTCTAACCACCATCGCTGTCGCATATTCAACTGTTTCCGGGTGAAAAGGTACTTGAGGCTCTTATGGTCGGTGTACACTTCGCAAGTAGTGCCATACAGATAATGCCGCCATATTTTCAAAGCAAAAACTACTGCGGCTAGCTTAAGGTCATGCGTGGGATAATTCTTCTCATGGGGTTTAACCTGTCGAGAGGCATAAGCGATAACCCTTCCGTTTTGCATAAGCACACAACCAAGTCCTTTATGAGAAGCATCACTGTAGATCACGAATCCTTCAGTACTAGATGGCAAGGCAGGGACTGGAGTTGTAGTTAACTTCATTTTCAATTCCTGGAAGGCAGATTCCCGCTGTTCTGACCATTCAAACGCTACTCCCTTTTGAGTCAATTGTGTAAGCGGTACAGCGATTTTGGAGAAATCTTGAACAAACCTCCTGTAATATCCGGCTAATCCCATAAAACTACGCACCTCAGTCACATTGGTAGGAGTTGGCCAATTCACGATCGCCTCAATTTTGTGTGGATCCACAAAGATTCCTTCCTTTGTTATTACATGCCCCAAGAATGCTACCTCGTGTAGCCAAAATTCACATTTCTTCAGCTTTGCATACAGTTTCTTTTCTCGAAGTGTTTGAAGAATTAGACGAAGATGATGCTCATGAGCTTCTGTATCCTTCGAGTAAATGAGGATGTCATCGATAAATACCACTGCAAACTCATCCAGGTAAGGCTTGAAGACACGATTCATTAAATCCATAAATGCTGTTGGTGCGTTAGTAACTCCAAAGGGCATAACCAGAAATTCATAATGGCCGTATCGGGTTCGAAAAGCTGTCTTCTCAACATCATCATCTTTGACCTTCAGTTGGTGGTATCCGGATCGTAAATCAAATTTTGAAAAGATTTGTGCCCCTTGTAGCTGGTCAAACAAATCATTTATCATGGGTAATAGGTACTTATTCTTGATTGTCACTTTATTAAGTTCCCTGTAGTCTATACATAATCGGAGTGTTCCGTCCTTCTTTTTCAAAAACAGAATTGGTGCACCCCAAGGAGAGACACTCGGGCGAATGAACCCCTCATCTAGTAAATCTTGCAACTGAATCTTTAATTCCTTTATCTCAACTGGTGACATTCTATACAGAGTTTTAGAAATGGGTTGAGTTCCCGGCACCACTTCAATTGCAAACTCAATTTCGCAGTCCACCAACTCCCCTGGTAACTCTTTCGGAAAAACATCCAGAAATTCATAGACAACTGGGATCATTTCAATACTCCCATTCATCACTTGCCCTTCCAAAACACTGCATAAATACCCCTGACACCCTTTCTGAATTAATTTACAAGCCTTTTGCTGCAGAAATCAAATAAGGTGGAGAAGTCACTCCATGTCCCTGAAAGGTAAATTCTGATTGTCCCGGAGAGTGGAAACTGATTTGTTTACTCAAACAGTCAATAGTTGTACCATATTCACTCAACAAGTCCATACCCAGAATAATATCAAAATAAGTCATATCAAGAGGTAACAGATTGGCATATACCCGGATATCCCCAATTAGGAGTTCACAAACGAAATATACAGAGGTACAGATCATAGAGTCCCCCAAGGGTGAGGACACACATAGCACATAGGATAATACTTCTTCAGATCTATCTAAATGTTGAGCAAATAGTTTTGACACAAAGGAATGAGTAGAGCCAGAATCAAACAATACATGAGCGGAATGACCGTGAATAATAAATGTACCTGACACTACTGTTGCCGCATTTTGCACATCTCCCGGAACCAATGCAAATACTCGGCCTTGTCTTGCAGTATCGTTGTTGTTAACAGTCTTAGCAACTGACTTGGCATTGGGAGCTGGTAGACCCTACTGAACTTGTCGCAGCCCTATTACCATTTTGTTGGTTCCTTTGAGGACAATCCCTTACTAGGTGACCCGTTTTTCCACACCTAAAACATGCTCCCATTAACCAATAGCAAGTCTCACAGTGCCTCTTTCCACATTCTGAACAAACAGGAGCTGAGTCCGGAGTAAGGATAGAAGTACCAGAAGTCCCTGAGTTCTGTTTCTTGTTTCGCGGGTTGAGTGACCCTTTTGACAATTGATTGTTCTGCTTCTTTCCTTTCGATTCAGAAATCCGATTCTGAGCAGCAAGGTTTCCTTCTGCTATAACAGCCCTTTCCAACACATCGACATAGGTAGGTAGCTTTAACATATTGACTCGGTCCAAGATAGCACCCCATAATCCCCCTTCAAATTTGTGCCTTTTTATAATCTGCATCCACCATATGAGGTGCAAACCGGGCTAGTTCTGCAAATTGAGCTTCATACTCTGCAACGGTCTTATTTCCTTGTCTCAGAGTTTCAAATTCAGTCACCTTCTTGTCTCGCATACTTTGGGGAAAGTACTTGTCATAAAACAGCTCCAAGAATCTGTCCCATGTTAACCCCTGGTGCATAGTTCCCGTAAGCATCCACTACCTCCGTGCTTTGTCTTCGAGAGTGAAGGTAGCAAGTTGCACTTTTTGGGCTTCGGTACAAGGAAATATTTCAAACAATTTTTCTATTCCCAACACCCAGGCTTCAGCTTTAATTGGTTCTATTCCTCCTTTGAATGATGGGGGCTTCATCTTCTTAAATTCCTTCGTGAGTGTGATAGTTCGGTCCTCAGCATGAAAATCTTGTACCACAGGCGGAGGTACCGGTGGCGGTGGTGGTTGTGGTTGAGGTTGTTGCTGTTGCTGCTGTAAGGTCTCCGTCATTTCCATAATCATTCTTTCCATCCTATCTAACCGTGTAGAAGTAGCATCTTTCGGGTATTCCGTTCTTGTTCTCACCATATTATACAAGACAATATGCACAAGAAATATACAATACACATGGGTCACAATCATTAGCGTTAGCAGACTGCATTTAACGTTGCCATCAAGCTTTCCATGTACATTCAGTATATTATGCATGATGCCTAAGTCTTTTCAAGACATCCTAAGGCTCAATGGATTAGTGTGTGTGATAGCAACTCGTGCTCTGATACCACTTGTCACACCCCAAACCCACCCCTAAAAGTTTGGGCATGAACACTTCAGAAACGGATGTCAACTTCTATATGTATAGCATATGGGGCCTGAACTGAAGCATTTAACAACATAAGTCAACATCCATTGAGCTAATACTAACATGCCAGCATCAAACACGTCATAGCAGGTAAATTGTCGCATAGCAACCCACATATAGTTTTATACATATATACAAAGATACAGACCCATCCCCGAGCCTGGGGATGCAACAAGACTAAGTTAAGAGAAGTTAATTATGCTCTACAACCTTAAATGAAAGATAAGTGCACCAAGGCAAAAGCTCTGCAAGGACTCTACAAAAATGAATGAGCTTCGTCTAAGGGTTTGGTTGACGTGTAATAGCAAAAGTCAAGTGATCCAGGTGGGACTAGGACTGACCTCCAGACTGAGCACCTATAGAACAGACATAACACAGAGTGAGCGAAGCTCAGTGAATAATAATACTTAAACAAAGCGTAAAATAAACTTGAATTATAGCGTATATAGGTGCAGGGAGCATTTTCAGTGAATATTTTCGGAACGGCCTTAGGCCCAGATTTTATTCAGAAAGGCTTCAAGCCCAGAGATATACAGAACGACCCTAGGCCTAACAGATTTCACAGATTGGCCATAGGCCCAGATATCATCAGAGCAGACTAGTCCAGAGTTGTACAAATGTACACAAATTTTCCATTCATTTGTAAATGTTAACGTAATCAATCTTACGAATAACAGAGCGTTAATAATAATAATTATTAACGATAATTAAATGTACAACTACGGTACTATTACTTACAGTGTTGTGACGGAGCAATGGTTCCTCCCGGAGTGTGTCCTACACACATATATAATTCACACATTAGTTCCTTTTTCTATTAAATCATTTTCTGAGTCATTACGCTTCGAATGAATTTACAACCCTTTTAAGATTATCAAAAAATTATTTTAATAATATCAGAGGATCAAGCATGCAAAATGGAGCAGGCGAATTTTTCTGGCCTGGGCCGCACGTGCGGTACTCCTCCCCCGCACGAGCGGCAGAAAGGATAATGAAATTCCATTTTTTTCCCTCTTGTCCGCACGTGCGGCAATGACCTCCGCACGTGCGGCCGTGGTCCCTGTTTTGTGCAGTCCGAATTCAACTCAAAATTCAGCAAAGTTACAACATCTCAATGTCCAAAAATGAAGAAATTAAGACAGCATAATGGTGTAATATCACATTAATCATGGATCACAAATTCAATTAGGTCTTCAATACTCTAAAATTCATATACACAAATCAATTCCTCACATTCATAATTATACTCACTTTTCCAAACACACACACATAATCACCCAAACATTTAGATGAGTTTCAATATGTAAGGCAAGGGAATAAGATGCACCTTCTCTGTACAAAGTTTAAAACCACCAACACAACCACAATTAAGCAAGAAACACACACACACACACACACACACACACACACACACTTGATCTTTAAGCACAACCCTAACTTCAGTATTGTAGAGAAATTTTCACTCTTTAATCAAGAGAAGCTTAACAAGAGTAGATAACACATACCTTAAACTTAAATCCCTACAAGCCTCCTTAATTTCCCACTCTTCCTCCTTGATGAGCCTCCCTCTTCTTTGTTCTTCTCTAACTCTCTCATTCTCTCTCAGGAGATATTTTGAAATGAATTTCCCAAGTCAAATGGTTAAAGGGTATTGATATTTATATATATAAGGTGAATAAGACGAAAATCAATCAGTTTAATCATTCCTAATCAAAATTTCACAAAAAATCATTTTAAGACCTAAAAATCATGCTGACTTCAAATATGAAATCAATTTCAGATTATTAGGCCTCCAAGGCTTCCAATTTCTGATCCAAACATTCTAATGTTAATAGATTTTTCTCCTATTAAACAAATATGCATCCATAATCATAGGATTCACTTAATTAAACTTAATTTCACATAAAGTTTCACAGTAAGCATTTAAATGCACAGAATAAGGGACTGAAGGTATACCAGAAGCATGTACGAGGGTCGGGTTGTTACATTCTCCCCCCCTTAAATAAGTTTGGTCTCTCAAACTTGTTTTACCTCAAGATAAGAACAGATGTAGATACTGGTGTTGCATTTCCTCTTCTTTTTCCCAAGTAGCTTCGGTTCCGTAATATTCTTGCCACTCAACTTTTACCATCGAAATTTCTCGGTTTCGTAACTATTTCACTTGCCGGTTCAGAATTCGAATTGGTTTTTCTTCATAAGTTAACTTGTCATTCAACACAATTTGGTGGTAATCTATGATATGAGACGGATCCAGAAGGTAGCTTCGGAGCATAGAGATGTGGAATACATTATGCACTTGACTTATACTTGGGGGAAGAGCAACTTGGTAAGCTACAAAACCAACTTTCTCCAGAATCTGGAATGGACCAACATATCGGGGTGTCAACTTACCCTTCTTTCCGAATCTTGGGTGTCCTTTCATTGGAGTTGCTTTCACGAAAACATGATTGCCTACCTCAAATTCCAAATCCCTCCGTCGGTTATCCGCATAACTCTTCTGTCTGCTTTGAGCAGTTTTCAATCTTTCCCGAATAGTTTTAATCTTTTCCGTTGTCAACTGGAGAATAATTGATGTGTTTTTGGGTGGAGACAAGATGAGATGTGGAGGGCCCTCCTTGAATTGTGTTTTGGTAAAATCAGAATGTGTGGGGGATGGAATATATTCTTTAGAGAGAAAAAAGGTGGGACAAGAGTGAGTAGGAAGGTTTAGTTTAAGTTATTAATCTCTTTGGGTGCAACCAATAGGCATAATTATCTTTGCTGCTATCATGGCCACACTCGGCTTCCAGGTATTGGTCCAGGCTGTAGAACAACTAGTTGAAGTTAAAGCTTCTGAAAAGATGACCACTGATCAATTGGTATGGTTGTATGCAATCATGTTATCTGCTACGGTGATAAAACTTGCACTGTGGTTTTACTACAGAAGCTCAGGAAGCACAATTGTCCGTGCTTAAGCAAAGGATCACTATTTTGATGTGGTAACCAATATAGTCGGGTTAGTTGCAGCTGTTCTTGGTGATGAGTTCTACTGGTGGATTGACCCTGTTGGTGCTATTGCTCTTTTTATTGGCCACTTTATATAAATTTGCTCGGCTTCTTCCAGCTGGGTCCTTGCTACAAAGATGTTCTCTAAGACATCACTTCCTCTCTCTACCTCGCAGCGATTCACAGTACCCATTCGAAATCGACGCATTGATGCGGTGGTAGCACCTTCATGTCTTCGTCGATTACCCTTGAATTGTTCTCAAATTCACCGAAGTAACCTCACTCCCGTGCATAGTACTGCTACGCAAGAGAACGTCAAGAACATCGAGAAGAATTATGTTAGTAATGGGCGCCCATGTGGCATGACCATTTGAATTTGAATTTGAACCTTATCCAAATAGGTTTTGAAATTGAATTCAAACCTATTTAGGATAACCACTCAGGATACAGATGTTATCTCCATTAACTGATATGGATAGATAATAATAACATATTATATATCTGGAATATGGGTTATGGGTGATCAAGAGAGAAACAACGTATGATCTGAGTTTTACCCATATACTGACTCTCCCCCCAAAACAACGATCAAGTCATTTGCACTGTGATTTGTGTGAGTGATATTCAATCTGTAATATCACTTCACTGCTGGGTTGGTTTATCACACTCTGGAAGCACGTGATTTATCCACAAGGTTCTATCATCTAAAGGTATGATCTAAACATTTTATCCGCTGCATTTTTTATACTTTGATTTACATTGGTATCAGAGCGTAGTTAATGGATATTTTCGTGTTTCCTTTAATCATGTGTATATTTTTATATGTATACGCATACATTATATACATGAATATTTGTAAAGGAGAAAAAAATCTACTTTTATCAGATTAAGAGCATAAATATATTTTTTTATGTTCATTAATATCTTTTTTCATACCATAAATGGTTTTTTTTTGAAAAAAGGAGTCCGGCAGTACAAAAATCGGACCAGAAAACACACTAGAAGGCGGCGCGTGGTCTGCATGCGCCACCTGACGCCGTGTGCCGTTTCCACGCGCTTCCATGCGCAGCCACGCGCTCCCGCGCGCCAGATGCCCTGCCGACGCGCCTACACGCCCCTTACGCGCGCGTCAGCGGCGCTTTCCACGCGTGCGCCCTCTGCGCCAAGCACGCGCGCCGTGCTCTGAGCTGCGGGCTGAGCCGCGCACCGAGCCGCGCTCTGAGCCGCGGGCTAAGCCGCGCTCTGAGCCGTGTGCTGAGCCGGGCTCGCTGAGCCGCGCCGTTTTCCTCCGCCGGCTCGGCTGGGCTTGGTACTGCACTGTTTGTTTTGTTTTTTAATTCTGAATCGTGTTAAATTGCCATAATTAATTCGTTATAGCTTTGTTTTAAGCATGGTTGGTACCGTTAGACTCAAAATTAAATTTTTCATCTTCTGTAAAATTTTGAAAATTTTATAAAAATAAAAAATATTTTTCCTGAAATAATAATTCATTATTTCTGGTTTAAAATGCATCTGGTGTTGCATAGTTTCTGGGGATGAATTTTTTATTGTAGACTACTGTTATGGTTTACTGTTTACTGGTATAATTGTAGCATTTTACCAGATTCTGGAATATTTATTTCTAATTTTATGTGTATTTATCTGTTATTTAAAATTCCAAAAAAATTTAGAAAAATTCCAAAAAATTTCAGGATGATGTACTTTCTGTTATGGCATAATTTGAATATTTAATACAGCATATTATTTTTTTTAGATTTTCTAATATGTTGTAATTAGAAAAGCATGATTAGTTATTTATTTATTTATTCGAATTTCATTATTAAATGAATATAGCATGAGTTATTTGTAAATTTACATTAAGATGCTATTGTATGGAATTTATCATGCTTTGACATGCCATAGTCAGTGGGAGGTTGTTCGGTTGAGAGAAATCTTTGTAGATTTACTCCCAAAAATCAATATTTTGCGCATAAATTAAATTAAATTTTGGATAATTGTCACATGTGGCGCAAGAGATGATTACGAGCATAGCGGATTTTCGATCTTGCGATTTGTGGAATATTGTCACTATTTAGTTTAGATTTTTGTGGGAAAATTATATTATGCTAATTAAATTAATCCCAATGCGAATTTCTCTCTAAATTGACTTAGCTTATGGAAGTCAATTGGTTGACCTAGACTTAGTAAAGATGTTCAAATGTGAACAATGTAATCCCATTTTTAGATGAGCAAAAGTCTTAGAGACTTTAGGTCAAGTCTTAATTGAGCCAAAGTAAGGAAACATGACTCAAAGTCGCCATGGTTTTGTTGCCTTGTTTGGCATAATAAAAACTAATGTGTGCGCTATGGTTAGCGGCACGCTACGTAGTTTTGGTTGGCGAGTTTTGGAGTTATGAAATTAGTAAGCCCTCAATAGATCTGTATATGATCTTGACTATTGAGCTGCGCGGATTGACTTTGTAATTTGACTTGTAAATAATGTTACATCATTGGATAAAGTAACATTCAAGAGTCACGTCATCCAAGAAATGCGAGCTTAAATAAATTAGTCATCAAGTGTAAGACAAGTAGCCAGTATGAGCAATATTTTGCTCTTTACCCAATTATTGGGAATGGATGGAGAAAAATTTCATGCACTATAATAATGTGCGTTGAAATATCACGTGAAGTTAAAAGATTAGCGCTTAGAAGCTGCAAAATCTATTAACACTAAGTGAAAAGATTAGCGCTTAGTGGCTGCAAAATCTATTAGCATTGTCGACTTGTCTGAGTCTGGACACTTACTGTTTCCACACTTGAGTGTGAGACATGAGGAGGGGCTTCTTTGTATGATTCCTTAGCTAGGCTAACGTTTTGAATAACGTTTACCACTAAGCGCAAACGTTGCAGCATAGTAATGAAAAGGTCAAGGCTGACAAGGTTGTTATGACTCTAAGAATTTGACGCATCGCTTGTTGAATTAGACTCTTTGGCCTAATTCACGCTTAAGTTACTTCAGGAGCTGTCATAGTTGATAGCTTATTCTCTCCTTCTTGTGGATAGTAGAATTAATTGCAAGTAACTATGAAGCGAGAAATAGATATGGCAAGAGGAGTATTGTCATCTTTCAACTAGATGCAGTAAAGTGTATAGAGAATAAAATTGACTTGAAGGTGCAGGGGATTAGCACTTACCAGTTAAATTTGCGACTTAGGCGCACTTGATATCTCCATGACATCTTTTTTTTATGATCTAGTGAATATGACTTAGTCGTGAGTCATTACCTAGTTGGGCCTAAACCTTTAAAACTTGTCTTCGAGAACTCACACATTAAGATGATTGGAATTAGTTTATGACATTGGTCATGAACCAGTGGCTTATTATACTTAATCACATTAATAAGATGATGACATGATGGTTTTAAAAAAAAATTTTGTATATACTTATCGCAAGAGGTGCTGATAAGGCTTATGTTTGGAATCTATAATTGCGCAAGCTGTGGTCAATTTTTTTTAAAATCGATCACTTATTTTGAGATGATGGGATGTTTGACACTATTATGGTTTGTGTCATAATGATTAGCAGATGATGATGAGGGTATGATAGCTATGCCTCAATCTCGACACATTTATAGATTACGATACGCATCTGAGTCAAGACTATTTGATCTCCCATAAGTCAAAGGTTTTGAGATGATTTTTGACATTGCACATATGAGGTTGAGATCAATTAGATAACAGCTTTCATGTTTTTAGTTTTGACCAAGGTGGCGAGTATCTATTTGAGTTATTTTTAGAAAACTCTGTGAAGAGAGATGGATGCTTAGAAAATTGATTATTCCTAGTACTCAACAACACAATGGTGTAGTAGAGATAAGGAATTAAATATTGTTAATGTTAGGTGGATAATGGCGCAAGATGTTTCCCAATTGGAAATTGCACTAGTTTGTTGCCTATATCCCTAACTAAGAGCCCTCCATATTAAATTTTACACTCCAATTTTGAGTAATAGGTTAGCGGAGAGCCATCTATGGGCGATTTGTAACCATTAAGCAGCTTATCTTTATTTTACTTCTCATAAGATTGCGAAGTTAAGACCTAGGGTTCTATTGCGCATTATTGTATGCTGTCATGTAAACACAAAGGGTCGTGTGGCGCATTATTGTATGCGGTCATGCAAACCCTCTGGGTCATGTGCATATAGGTAAGCAACTTTGTGGTAGTGTAACTAAGTCACATAAAGTTTTATTAGTAAAGGTGACGTGAATAGAGTTTTTGGAACTCTATAAGATAGAGAATTCTAAGCATAGCGCTCTATGTAGACTAGTTGAGAATGGAAAGAAATTTCTAATATCCTAGGGACAGTGGGAGCGATGTGCCTACTAATGGATTACTCCATTAGAGAAGAATACTCTACATTCTTAGTTACGTGGTAGCAAATGTGAAAATTTTCCACTTCATCACTGGGTGATTGAGAGGGAAACATTCATGATTGCTCCGCAAGATGATAAAGAGCCTAGGGTAATGCCAAAGGCTCTAGTCCTCTGTTTTTAGAAAGTGGATCAATGTTGCGCTGTTTAAGACAGTCTTTGAGGATTAACCATTTCTATAATTTGGTTGACTTTCCATTATGACGCGAAACTGTTCTAAAGTTATGCGTAATTTGGATAGTCATTGTTGAGGCATAAGGCTCGCTAGATACCGAAAAGTCGCACCATTGAGGAAAGTGTAGACCATGAGAAGACTTCCTCCTGGGGAGTGAGGTTATTTTGACTTAGGCTATGATTGACATAAGTTCGGAAAATTGATTTGTGGACATTGTGACCCGATTTCTCGTTAGAGAATTGGATAAGTAGATCCGTAGGGATTTACCTTCTGCTTTTATGGTGAAAAGTTAGGAGCGCAAAAAGGTTGTTAGTTCCAATAAATCTTTTACAGCCTAAAGCAGTTATCCAAACAGTGGTTTTTAGATTTCGTCAAGCCATGATAGGCCAACAATGATCGATGAAGACCACTGACGCATGATCAATGGTCCAAAAGAAGTTTTTTCCTTACTTAGTCATTATGAGCCAGGAATTTATAAGGTTGTCGCCACCTAGGGTGGGCAGTCCTCTATTTTAGATATGATGGACATGGGTGATGTAATTTATATGCTCGGATCTATGATCCTTAGGGATTGTTTTAGGAAAATTCTCGGTTTGTCTTCGATGACTTACATAAGGAATATCCTAGAACGATTCTAGATGCAAAATTGCAAAACCATTGACTTACCTATCGGTAAAAGCCAGAGCCTTAGCTATTGAGTGAATCCTCAGATTGTCTTTGGGAGAAACAGATGACCTATATTCCTTGATCTTTTCTTTATATGTGGGTGTATTCGGCATGATAAGTGTTATCTTTGATAAATGGTTAACTGAGTTGTTTAGACATTGACCTTACTCATTAGACTGTGGATAAAATGCTTTACTAGAAGCATATTAATTTGCTCCTTGTAAGATTCAATGCGCTAGTTGGGCGCATCTGAGCTAGTTGGGCGCATTAAGAATGAACGCAAATTGGTCACCAAAATATCTCTAGAGAGGTTATTGCGCAAGAGGCAGTGATCTTAAATTACTTCATGTGAGGCGCACATGGTGGATTCCGTTGTATATACTTATCGCAAGAGGTGCTGATAAGGCTTATGTTTGGAATCTAGAATTGCGCAAACTGTGGTCAAATTTTTTTTAATCGATCACTTATTTTGAGATGATGGGATATTGACACTATTATGGTTTTGTGTCATAATGATTAGAAGATGATGATGTCAGCAGGCAAATTGGCTCACTCACACGAGCAATCGCCCTTGGCGCTTGGGAGCGAGCAAGGATGAGACTGGTGGTTATTTTTATTTGGAGCAAGAGAGGCTTAAAATTCATCCACTATGTATGTCGCCTTGGTTATAACCAAGATGAGGTCATGTTAAGGACCAAACATGAATGTTAGTACCCACTTTCCATGTTGTGCCTGTTATGATTAGCAGATGCGAGGATCTCATTTGGGCCCTATGAAGGTGAGCAAATAGAGAATTCGGGTTAGGCGCTAGAAAGCAATAGACTAATATCTGTACGGTGTATCGAGTATGACGTCACTCTTTATGGAAGAGTTACTCCACCGTAGCATGTATTCATACTATATTGATTGGCGGACGAGTAATGAGTGAGAGAATGGATGCCTCTTGCCTCACCGTGTGAGTCTTATGTGTCATTATTGATATGACTTTCATTTATGTACCCTTTTGTGACTTTTGACTATGTCATAAGGTAAGGGGTTGATGTTCTGCTACTTTAGTATGTTGCCTGCGGTCATGCATGATTCGGCCTTAGGGGACATCACTGGGAAAGCGGTCAATCCTAAACTAAATGACATAAGTGCAAAGGAAAGATCATCTAGTATTACACCACTGTTGTATATTCATTGCCGGCAACTCACATTGCTCTGTATGAGAGGCGAATTGAGTATGAATATATTGCAAGAATTGAGAGGGTCAAACATGCGCTTTTTGAGGGATTAGAGATGTTTTTTGGACCGGTGTAATTAGATGGGTTTGGGGTATATGAGACACTATTTCTGTTCTTTTTGGGTTGATGTCTCTATGCTGGCTCATTTTGAGTTTCTAATATAGAGCTCCCTTATGCAGGTGTTCTCAGCAGTCGCACGGTGCAGTGGCTAGTATGCTGGCTCATTTTTCAGGTGTATGTTTTAGATTTTATTTGTTTGTTTAAAGTTTGTGATCCTGGCTTGATAGTAGTAGCTCGATTGAGTTTGTTTCCAGTGCCAAATTTTGATATTTAGTGCTTCCGTTCAGGCCCCATATATATAGATATAAAACAGGTTAGGTGTCCATTTCTGAAGTGGTCATGCCCAAACTTCTAGGGGCGGGTTTGGGGCATGACAGAATTGGACATTAGTTAAGAATTGTAGCCAAGTAATCTTATTGACACTTTTTTTTTTTCTTTTTCCTTTTTTAAATGTTGTGACTAAGGAGGATGAACCAGACACTTCCTGCTATTTTTGGTCTCAAAGGTACTGACTCAACACACACACACAGTTAATGAAATGTTTGATTCTTTAATGAGAAATGGGTGTTAATTTTTTTATTCATAAAATGGGTTTTTCTATATTATGAGTTTTTCTATTGTTTGCTAAATACTCATAAATATATATGGATCTATAAATACTTCTGAGTTTGCTAAATACTCTTTAAATGCTGATATGGATTTTCCTATATTTATTGGGCTTTTTGTGTTTTTCTATTTTTTTCCCCTTTATTTGGAAGTGGGGATTGGTAAGTTGTGATAAATATATGTATATATATATATAGTTTCAGCAATGCCTATTATTTTTTTAATACCCTATAAACAATTGTCCCCTTACTGTATGCTGTTGATTTGTTGTTTTATCCATTGAATTTTATTATATCAGTTTAGTCTTATAGTTTATTTAATTTCAATCTAAATTTTGTTGGTTGTTGCCCATGAGCTTACCAAATAGATCCAAAGGGGCTGGTTTGATATTTTGCTTATGGTCATGTATTGCGTAACAAATATTCAAAATTTATTTAAGGTTGGAAGCAAAATGAATCTGAATGGGTGTAGGTGAAGATTGAAGAAGATGATGGAGGGTTACATACACAAAATTGATGGGACTAAACTGATATAATAAATGGCTTTGGGTTTTTGGAAGAAAATAAATGGGGTTTTTAAGTTGTATTAATTTGTAAATGATGGGAGAATTAAGTTAGTTAGAGTTTGTTGTTGAATTACCAAGTGAAGAGTTTGCTTTTTGAATTTTATTTTATTAAATTCTTTCTTAAGAACACGTCTTTCTTAAATTTTCCCTATAACCTTATGTGATCAATTAAAGGAAGTTCCAAAAAGAAAGAGTTGAAAAAAATAAAATCCAAAGAAAATATTGATTGATTTTTATAAATTAATATTTTTATCAATCATTAATTTGTATTTGTGTTGATAATGTGTTGTGTTTGTTCATAGTGTTTGCATTGGGTAACCAATTATTATTTTGCAACAACGTTTGCGTTTAGTTTGAATTGGGGTCTATAAAAAAACCTTTCATTAGTGTGACAATGCATGTGTTTGTTTTGAATTGGGTAGTCTCTTTTAATTATTATATTGGCTTTTTTTCTATTTTACAAGTGGATGAAGACTACAAGCGAATGGTAATATTGACTGCCTTTTTACAAGTCTACATTTCTTCAGGCTTAAGTTTTTCTTATCTCTCTAATGATTTTGTATTTATTGTTGTATAAACTAAACGTGCACTTCTTTGATTGATGAGTGTTGAAAGAGAGGCAATCTCGAAAAAAAAAAAAAAAAAAAAACCAAAAAGCCCATCCCAAAAGAGGCTATTTTAGCCCCAGGCTAAAATGGCTAAAAAGCCAATCCACATCCTAAATGAAGCCTAAAAGGAGCTGAAAAGAAGCTCAGGCAAAAAAGTTTCTTCTGATTTGTCGGTTTCTCTTCATTTTTTTTTTTGGTCTTCAACTAACACCCTCTCTCTTCTCCATTAATAGAGGGAGTGGTGGCCTATAGGGCTGATAACCCTTCTAGATATTGAGTATATATGGAGTTGGAACACAACAAATTTCACAAAAATGAATATTTGTTAAGTATAAAAATACACTTATGTCTACAAAGAAAACTCTCAAAAACACCTTACTTAGAATCACTCACACTTGAGAACTTGACTCCATTTTTTGTTGTTGTTTTTCCAAATGAGGCCACTTCCCTTTATATAGCCATTCACCTCCTTAATGGATGGCTAAAATCATTTTGATTCAAGGGCTATTATTAAATCTCTAGAATATTGTAGCGCATACTTATACTTTTCATTATGTTATAGAATTCTTTAAACTATTATAGTATATAATAAAGTTTTTATACTTCTCTAAAATATTCAAGAATCTTTCAGGACCTTCTACATTTCACAAGATTTCTCCAAACTTCTCCAAGTTTCTCCAATGTTCTAGAACCTCATTTTGCAACAATCCTTGGCACGATTTCCCATTTTGTCACACACAAAGCACTTGCCATTAAAATTATGACTGTCTCCACTTTTAGCACTTTGCTTGGAACTCTCTTCGGGATGCTTTCTTTTCTTATTGTTGAACTTTGGCTTATGTTCCACAATGTTTGCCTTGGATTCCATGACATGATGCCCTTTTTTTATTTTCAGAAGCACGATTATCTTCTTCAATCCGCAATCGAATAATCAAATCCTCTAGTGAAATATTCTTTGCGTTTATGTTTTAAATAGTTTTTGAAATCCCTCCAAGTTGGCGGTAATTTTTCAATAACAGCTGCCACTTGAAAAGATTCGCTCAGAGACATTCCTTTTGCATGAATTTCATGCAGGATAACTTGAAGTTCTTGGACTTGATTGATCACTATTTTGGAATCCGCAATCTTAAAATCAAGGAATTGACCGACAACAAATTTTTTGTTCCGGCATCTTCCATTTTATATTTGCGATCAAGTGAATCCCACAAAGCTTTTGAAGTTTTGATTGGACTATACACATTGTATAATGTGTTATCCAAACCATTGAGGATATAGTTCATGTAGAGAAAATTTGCATGTTTCCATGCATCCACCACTGCAACAACTTGTGCATCACTTTCATTCTCACTAAGAGATGGAGCATCTTTTTGCAAAAACGTTGCCAAATTCAAGGTGATCTGATAAAATAACATTTTCTGTTTCCAATGCTTAAAATCTGTACCATTGATTGTTTTAGGTTTTTCCCTATGATTGACAGGAACATTACCATGTGCAACAATCGTCGAAATGGAAGCAACTGATGTACACACAACGGGTGTAGGGGCAGCATTTCCCGTTGTAACATTACTTTCTATAGCCATTTCTAATTAACAAAAATAATTTATGTTAAACAGAAGATTTCACTATATATATAACTATAAAAATAAATTTATATATTTATATATAGTAAACTTCACAATACCCGAATAAAAAAATGTAAAAATAAGTGTCTAAATAATCTAGTATACTACAAATTATTAGGACAACAAAACAGAGTTCTATTGCAAAGAGAATTCAGGTAAACAAATTTTTTCCAAATTAAAAATGTCTACCAAACAATTACCAAATAAATTTAGTAAAATTCTTATTTAGGTTGAAAATCTTATCAGCAACAACCGCGTTCTTAAAAAACAGTATTTTGGAATATTTTGAAAAATTAACACTAGAACCATAATACAGAAGAACATAGTTTCACTGAAACACTGTTACGGTTAAAACAATATTGTCTTAACAATATTGAAAGGCCACACGTATAACAGTGAAACTGAAAGAAAACAGAGTCCCACAACAATACTGATATGATAAAGCAAAATTTTTAAAAATATATATATAACGGAACAGCACAGAAAACCCAACTAGTATTTTACTGTAAACGAAACCCAAGAAAAAAAATAGTAAACCCATAAATAAATATATGTAGGATTCTCTAAACTTAAAATCAAAATTTAACAAAAAAAAGAGTTATACTCAAATACATATTCGGGTAAATATTAGTAAACAAATGTGTAATAAATAAATCAAACAGTATAAACCCATAATTCTAATACACTGTATAAAAGAAACTAATTTGCTAAAAATTAATTTTAACCGAAAAATCAATACTGTAATACAGAAAACAGTATGGAAATTCTGTCTTAAAATTGTTGGAGATAATTTTGGCAGTAACTAATTAAATAATATAAAATAAATAAAGTAAACAACAAAATTAAACCTTATAATACTTCTGCAGATGGTTCATGAACAAATTTGTAATTGAGGCTAGTGTTTAAACACTGTGTCTTTAAGACAAAATTTTGTCTTCTCCAATGATGTTTGAAAACAATGGACGTCGTGTCTCCAAGATACAACGATCACCACAAACGAAGAGAGCATACTTTTTGATCGTACATGGAACCAAAAATATGTTTTTACACTCACAAAATTCAAACTCACATAGATGAAGAATACAAGAAGAATGCTTGAACTTATGGAATTTGGAATGAAGAAAATTGGAATGGGACCTGCCTTTACATAGGCTTTGTTGGCACCTATTCGGTTTGAATAGAAAAAGCATAAATAAGGGACATGACCCTTTCTTTAAAATAAAGAGATACCATGAAAGGATTACACCCTTTCATTCAAGGGATTTTTATTGATAAATTCATTTTAGAGTTGTTATAACCCATTAGGTCCACAAAGGAATATTATAACCTGATTAGTCCCATAAACTTTTCTTTTTATTCCATAAGGTCCATTTTTATAATTTAATATGTTTACTTGGACTCTTTTGCCCCCATATATATATATATGTGTGTGTGTGTGTGTGTGTGTGTGTACAGTGTTAATACATATTACGTGCCTGTATCTTCGCTGATTCAGTTTGGCAGTTTCTATTTTACGCTTTTCATCATCATTCCAATTTGGAGGGATACGTTTCTATTTTGCATGCTCGTTCCAAGGCTTGGATCTGCTAGGGTTTCATTCTTGCTGTTTTAGTCTGGTTCTGTGAGTTTCGAGTGAAGACGACGAAGAGGAAAGTGTTCGGTTGTCACATTTTCTGAACTATAACAAGATCAAATCAGTTGTTTTCAAGTTTCTAGACGATTGTAGGATTGCATGATTAAGGTTAGTATCAATTTGGTTATGAATACATGTTCAGTTTATGGTTTCATTCGTATGATGGATCAGATGCTTTGTTTTTGGATTGATATGGATCGGATGCTCTATTTTTTCAATTATATGCATTTTACGTGGTCTTGTGGAGGGGAGTTCATTCAGATTATGTGAAGAATGTGTAGTTCTCATTTTACTTTGATGTACCCATAATGAGGCTCTGTGTGGATGTTATAATTCAGAGTATATGTATCATTGTGAATGTTCACATTTTGTTAATCTGGAATAGGTGAAGAATGTGGATGTTCTCATTTTAAATTGATGTTTGCTTAATGAGGCTCTGTGTGTGTGATATAATTCAAAGTATATGTGTCAACGTAAATGTTGACATCTTGTTAATATTATGTGAAGATTGTTGATGTTCTCATTTTACTTTGATGTTTGCTTAATGAGGCTCTGCGTGGGTGATATAATTCGAAGAATATGTATATGTATCAATGTGAACGTTCACATCTTCTTAATGTGAATTATGGAATTAGCGCTTGAGCTGTACACATAGTCATCTAATTTTTGCACAATGTGAATTTTCATATCGATTTTGATTACTATTCGTTGTTGTGTTTTTGTGTTTTTACAGGAGATGGATACCTTTATGATGTTGGTGTGTACATATGGTTGCAGTACAACTGTAATAAATGTTGCCCGCGTATTGTGTTATTCTCGTTTGGTGGAGTGTTTGTGTGAAAAATGGGATGGGTTGTCTGTTAGTTCTATTTCATTGTTCTGTAAACTACCTGGGATTAATAGGTGTGATTTGGACAATGAGGAAGAATTTCAGAAGATGTTACTGCTTGCTAAGTCAATGGGGGTACAACATGTAGAAGTTGTGGTTGAGTTGAAAAGTGATATTGGTCAGTCAAGTAGCTCGGGATTGCTGCGTGTGGGGGTTGAGGAAGAAATTGATGCACTACGGAGATTTTGCCACCATAAGGAGAAGGTGTTGTTGTCAGCCCCTTGGGCAAATGGTATTACGCATGTGGGACAACGGTTTGTTGGAGCTGCATAAGAATTTCATGATGTTTTATGTAAGTATGCCATCCAATGTGGGTTTCAGTTTACATACATCAAGAACAAGACAACAAGAGTTACTGCTGTGTGTGGATGTGGGAGGAGAGAGGCTGCTTGTGGGCTGTACATTGTAGAGCACAATGAGCAAATGGTTTTTTCTACATCAAGAGGTTTAGTGATGTGCATAGTTGTGGTACGGATGTCCGAACATCGAAGAACCCACGAGTTAGTTCGGATTTGGTGTCGAGTACCATATCTGAAATTGTGAGGGACAAGCCGTTGACTAGGTTGTGTGATGTGGTGACTATTTTGAAGAGGGATTATGGGCTAGATGTGAGTTACCATGTTGTATGGTTGGGTGTGGAGAAAGCAAAGGCTGGTATTCATGGAGATCACTCATTATCGTTTGACCAGTTGCGGTGGTATTCGGATGCTGTGATGCGGTACAATCCAGGGAGTTATGTCAATATTGACTATGATGCGAGTAGTCAACAGTTTTGTCGTTTCTTTCTGTCATTCGTTGTGTGTATTTATGGGTTCAATTCTTGTCGGCCTTTATTATTCTTGGATGGAACATTCCTCAAATGAAAGTACAAAGGTCAGCTACTTGCGGCAACGGCGAAAGACAGAAACAATGGTTAGTATTTTTTTTAGCTGTCTATTCATGTCAATATTCACATTGAGCAGCATAGTCTGGACAAATGAGTGATTGGGAAATTATAAGTAATGTGAACATTGACATTAGTATGCACTGATGTGAATGTCCACATCTGTGTATTCTAATGACAGTAATGTGAACTTTCTCGTTATTATACACTGATGTGAATGTTCACATCAGTGTATACTACTGTCAGTTGATCCATTAACGAACAGTACTGTGAATGTTCATATTATCAATGATGCAACAATCAACAATGAATTATTAATGGTTGTGAATGTGAATGTTCACATCATTGATATTTACGATCTTGAATTCAAAAATAACAATAGTAATAGGGCAATGTTGATATAAACATTCACATGACCTGTTTCGTTTATATTCTTTTCTATTCACTTTAGAATATTGTGAACAGTTGTGTATTGGTGTTGTGTTGTAGGTTTGTTTCTTGTTGCATTTGCGATTGTTGATTCAGAGACCACATCTAATTGGTCGTGGTTCTTGCATGAACTTGGGAAGGTTGTTGATGGTAGGTGCCAGATTACTTTTATTTCGGATCGTAATCTTGGTCTGTTAGAAGCTATGCCAAAGGTGTTCCCATCGGCTCATCACGATTATTGCTTACAACACTTGAAGAGAAATTTAAGAGACCGGATGAAAGGAGTTGATAATGGATTTAGGGATCACCTAGTAAGTAGTTTGGGTGACTGTGCTTACGAGCCAACTGTGGTAGGAATCCATGAAAAGCTTGCAAAATTAAAAGAGGAGGGTAAACAACGAGCACATAATTTTTTCAAGGACTTGGCACCTGAGCATTGGACAAATTCATACTTCAGGTAATAATAGTTTCCTAAGGTGTTCCATTTGTCAAGTTTAGAATGGTAGCGATGTGAATTTTCAGTTTAGAATGGTAACAATTTTCCAATTTTGTTTCATGTTCAATGTAAATCATGTGAATGTTCACATGTGCTAATGATGAATGATGTGAATGTTCACATCTGTTAATTTGTCAAACCGCCATGCAATGTATAACAAATTTGAATGTTGACATCTGTCATATTTTGTTATTGTTAACATTCACATCTGTCTATCATTTAAGTTGATGTTAATGTTCACATCTGTCTATCATTTAAGTTGATGTTAATGTTCACTGCAAATAATGTTAATGTTCACATCTGTCAACGTGAATGTTCAAACCTGTTAAATTATGTATTGTAAAATGTTTGTGATATTGTGCAGGGGCATGCGTTATGGGGAGATGACTTCCAATGCGGCAGAGTCATTTAATAACTGGATTAAAGAAGCACGTAATCTTCCTATCACTCAAATGGTAGACACAATTCGTACTTAGTTGATGTGGCAAATGTCTGCACGGCGTGACCAAGCAAACAAATGGAATGAGCTTATTTGTCCTACATTCGAAACGAGGCTTATGGAATCGTTTAATGACAGCAGGTCTTGGCAAGTTAGCAAAGCCAATGAGGATGTGTTTGAAGTTCATTCGATACCATCTGTTACAGTTGATGTTGCGAGGCGTACATGTTCTTGCTTCAAATGGCAAATCAACGAATTCCCATGTGACCATGCTGTTATTGCCATTCAGAAGAGCCGCTATAATCTCAATGATTGTGTGGAACATTACTTTCATGTAGAGACATATCGTGTAGCCTATTTGGGTGCCATATTCCCTATACCATCGGTGGAGAAGCCGCCTTTTGATCCCACGGACTTCACTATATACCCGCCTACTGTGAAAAGACCACCTGGAAGGCCGAAAAAGAATAGGATCCCATCAAGGGGTGAGAAACTGAAGCAAATAAGGTGCGGGAGATGTGATAAGTTGGGGAGCCATAATCGGAAATCATGCAAGGAGCCAATATAGGATGTACATTTTTCATTTCAACATTGTGTTTTACATTAGATTCTTATAATCATTTTTGAAATAAGATTGTGTTGGGTTGGCAAGCAAAATAATGGTTTGGCAAACTTAGTATTTCATTTGTGTTTTTTCTTTTTCTTTTTGGGTATGAAACTGATATTTTTGTTAAACTTGTAATGATGAATACATGATGTGGACATTCTCACTTACGTAAAAGAATCATATTATGTGAAAACTTGCACATGGGTTGAACTTTTTTACCTAATTGTTGTCAATGTTGACATGAATATAAGCTGTGATGTGAACTTTCACATGCATGTAGATTGACATGGTGTGAACATTCACAACTGTTATGAATGAAAAGAAATGTGAATATTCACACCTGTGTATGTTATCCATAATGATGTCATGCAAACAATGTGTACATTCCTGCACAAAGTATGTGTACTACAGAAAAATCAGGTTCCAAATATCGCATCAATTATGCTCATCACAACACGGCATTATGAATATCGTAAGTAAATATGAACATTCACATTATTATAGTAACTGTGAACATTCACATTTGGAAAACATTAGTGCATATGAATATCGTAAGTGAATGTTCACATTTGGCAGAGAAGAATAACATTCACAACTGTTATGAACAAGAACAAATGTGAATATTCACACATGTGTATGTGATCCGTAATGATGTCATATAGACATTCTTGCAGAAAATATGTGTACTATAGAACAATCGGGTTCAGACCATCGAGTAAATTATGTTCATCACAACACAGCAGTATGAATATCATAAGTGAGTATGAGCATTCACATCAGTGTTGCAACTGTGAACATTCATATCTGTAAAACATTAGTGCATATGAATATCATAAGTGAATGTTCACATTTGGTAGAGAAAAATACCATTCATAACTGTTATGAATAAGAAGAAATGTGAATATTCACACATGTGTATGTGATCTGTAATGATGTCATGTAGACCAAGTGTACATTCCTGCACAAAATATGTATTATAGAACAATCGGGTTCAAACAATCGCATAATGTACACTCATAACAACACAGCTGTATGAATATCATAAGTGAATATGAACATTCACATCAATGGTGCAACTGTGAACATTCACATCTGTAAAACATAACAACACCAAAGGTAGATCAAAATTCACAGGTGGTTTTTTCCCATTAATAGATGTTGTATCACTGTTTTACAATTAGTTGTTGTATCAAAATATGAAAGCATTTGATATTAACATTCAAATCGAGTGGTGGTTAGTTTCTAGGTGGACACCCCCCACCTATAGGTTTTAATGATGCTCTGATTTCTTATGATTCAAAAAACTATGTACTAACAAATCTCGTAATCCACACCATTCTGAACTAGTGAGGTTGCCCACAACTTCTTCATGGTATAGTGCGCCCGTATGATGTAACATACTGCTGGTCCGCAGTCCACTCTGTAAATGTAAAATAGTTTTGATTAGTAGTTGACATGTATGTTTGCATAATGGTTATGGAGGATTTGTAAAAAATGTAGTGAGGCTTACGAGTCGGCGCCTTGTTAAGGGCAGACATCAACTGCATGATTGGTTGTGATGGATTTTGGCCTGCTAACTTAGTGCATAGCGGTGATGACTCGCCAATAACGTGCACAACATGCTCGATGTACTTCCTCTGTGTAGGGAATTTCAAATTAGGCACCAACAAACATATGTGTGTGTACAGTCATTTAATGCATGAGAACAAGTCATATTTGTGTTCAAAAATGGCCACTTACAACTTCCTATGCTTGGTCGATATGCGGGTCATGTATGCCTGCCCTTGGGCGCAATGAGTTGTAATGCCTCCACAAATTGTCTTTAGCATCATACACAACTATCGTCCAATAGTACTCATGATGCAATGGGAATAGTAGGTATCTCTCTCCTTGGTAGTTTTTGACATGTGCATCAATGTGTTTACTCCTTTTGCGAGGATAGTACTCTTGTATCACTTTCTATATACATTGGACAAATAATTAATGGACTGTGAAGTTTCACATTCACATTACAAAGAATGGAATGATAGATTTTACCAAACACATGCTCATGAAGATGAATGATGCTTCATCCGAAGTTGGGTTGACCACCTCTTGTTGTTCATGTAATAGTTCGGCATATGCATCTATGAGCTACACAAACATGGGGTCATATTATATTATTTGTGGTGGGTGAACAATGTGTGTCTGTGGCTGTAGGTATGTGTGTGTGTGTGCGTCTCTGTGCGTATATGCATGAAGAGTGAATCATCTTTGTAATGGCATACATTGCTGTGTATCGATTCCTCCTTGATAAGGTTGACAATGTCATCAAAATACACATATGTAGCCTTTGAATCTCTTTTCCACACCAGCAGCCTGTGCATTATGAACAAACCAATGTGAATATTTACATTGCATAGTTCTGAACCAACCAAAAAAAATAAGCACAGTGATGAATATTGACATTTAGGGAATGTGAATGTTAACATTAGGTGTTTGTACAGCCACTTACTCATCGCCTCCACTCTTTTGTAAAGCTTGGACCTTTTGTTTGTCTTGTTTGGACATCTTGCTCCAGACTTTGAACTTGTTGGTCAAGGTTAATTTTTTTGGCTGCTTCGCTGGTGGGTGTTTCTCCACATCTTCAACCATTTCGACTGTATGGGGCTGCTTTTGGCCAGGTAAGTCTGGGTACTGGAAGTCAGGCAAGCGATGTTCTCTTCGATCTTTTTCCTTTATACGCTTCACCCTAGAAGGTGGGCTGATATTGTGTTGCATTGGGCTAGGGGGTTGCTTCTGTGCCACAGCCTGTGTGACAATGTGGACTGACTGGTCACCGTAAAGGTCCTCAAGAATTGTTTTCTCGCATTCTAAGTCGATGACCAGCTGCATTAAGCGTTTTATTTCTTCATCCTTCTGCTCCATGCACTTTTTTATTTTGGTATTCATGTTAGGTGGGCTGGACTGGTTGAACAATTTATGTTCAAGATCAGCTATGACTCTTGCCCGTAACTCCCATGAAAATTGAAGGTGTTTGTACTTTGCTTCCCATTGCCTTATGACGCCCCAAGACTTCCAATTTTCTTTGATAAGCACATCAACGAAATCAGGTTGGTTTGTGTTTGGTATGACAATAGCTCTGTCATCATGTGGGATGCTAAATGGAATGTGAATGTCCTCAGTACTGTCCTTCAGCTCCACTCCATCCCCAGAAAAGTGGGAGTTGCTGCCATTGTGTTGTTCTTCCTTGATGTCAGATAGGTTGGGAGATGTTGTGGATGGTTCATAAATTTCAGGCTCCACCTTAAATGTTTTACGCTTGAACTTTTGTAATTCTATTGGGATTGCAAAGAGTTCACTGGCATTAACCTGAAAATGAAAAAAATATGTTACTTAACGTATATATTTGGGTGGTGTTATAATGTGAATGTTTTGATCAATAGTTGAAGGCCCTACCTCATTAAAACCCAAAGCAGCCAAATAGGTGGTTTTCATCTTCTTTTGTAAAGCAGTCAGATCCCATTTCACACAGCGAGGAAAAGTATTGGGCTTGTGAGGTTGTAGGATGGTTGTGTGCTCACACAACCAATACTTTAATAAAACAACAAACACATATTGTTATTTAGCATTTGCGTAGTAATGTCAACATATGTGAACATTAATAACAGTGGCATTGTTGTGAACATGACAGTAGTGTATTATGATTGAATGTAAACATGCACATCAGCAGTTCAGATGTGAACATTCACATCTGTGAGACATAAGTGCCTATGGAAATTTACATCAGTGGCACTGCTGTGAACAATCATAGTAGTATATTATGAGTGAATGTGAACATTCACATCAGTTGTTCAGATGTGAACATTCACATCTGTGAAACAAAATTGCCTATGAACATTCACATAAGTGGTACAGATGTGAATGTTCACAGTTGGCTTAGATGAACAATAGTGAAGGACATGTGAATATTATTATTTGACAACATGGGTACTTACCATCAATAACATGACACAACCGGTGACTTTTGCTGGCTTTTTGTCATTTTGGGAAATGGACGATGTCAACGTTGTTCTAATTTGCTTGGCCCAATCATATTCTTGCATGCTTTCCAATGGGACCATATGTGCGTAGTAGCCCCATCCTATTGTCTCTCCGCTTGTTGAGAAAAAAAGCTTTTGGCAAGCATACATGCACACTAGTCGGGCGACTGCTTCATTGTCATCTTTCTTTTTGCCTTTTAATGCCTCGGTTAGAAGGGTGCGTATCCATTTTGAATTCAACCGGCTGACATTGTTGCATTTTTTGTTTATAATGCCAATCTTTGGCTTCGCACCATATGATATGTCCATCGGCTTGCTGCCATAGTCCACACCGAAAATCAGCTTGATGTCGCTGTTGTGTATGTTCATCTTCTTCTCCCCAATGTAGAAAGCATCTTTTGAAGCTTTGTACATTTGTAGGACATGCACAACAACATCATCATACTTCATGCATTTGTCAAGGTCGATCTCATTGTTTCTCAATGCATTAGACAAATTCCAAAACGGTGTTTGTTGCAGGCAGCCAAGCTGCGCTTGTGTGAACTTAGTGGTTTTCATTAATTTCACCAGTCCGGTCATGTTAGATCTGTAGTTCACATGGCGCATGTCGACATTGGTGCTAGTATTTGTTTGTGGGGTTTCTTCCTTGACGAGGTACTCATCTCTCTTTCTCTTTGAGGTTTTCTTTTGTGCAAGATCTGCAAAATGGAGCATTTACAAAAAATTAAGTCAAGGCTCATGTGATTAGCATAGTAGAACAGATGTGAACATTCACAACATTGCCACTGATGTGCATGTTCACAATTATGTGCATGGGTGTGAATGACCAGAGTTTGTGTGTGGATGTGAACATTCACATCTTTACATGGATGTGTATGTTGACTGTGTCAGCACAAACACAATGTACATATTGTGTGAGTGTGTGGAGGACAATGTATTTTTATACAACCATGAACACCATTGAAGAACATGTGGATGTTAACACAAACATATAAAATGATGGATCAACTTATTGGATCACCATTAACAATCAACAATACCAACAAGGCAAACATTCACTGTAGGGAGAAAAAAATCTAAATATAACTATTCATTGGCCCAATATTTTCAATCCATGTGAATGTTCACAGCATAGAAAAACAGCACCAATAAAAATCCCTATCTGATTATCCAAAAATTTTCAGTCAATGTGAATGTTCACATCTTTCACCAACAAGAACAACAACATAATTGGCCAAACATTTTCACTCAATGTGAATGTTCACATCTTCAATCAGCAGCAACAAAAACAGAATTGGCCAAAACATTTTCGAACCATGTGAATGTTCACAGCATAAAACAACAACCCCATGAATACCTGATTGCCCAAACATTTTCACTCAATGTGAATGTTCACATCTTTTATCAACACCAACAAAAACATAATTGGCCAAAACATTTTCAAACAATGTGAATGTTCACAGCATTGAACAACAACCGATTAACATCTGGAATAATTTGATTATCCAACCATTTTTAATCAATGTGAATGTTCACAGTTTCCAACAACAACAACTACAACAAAAACATTTTGGAATGTTCATAGTTGTGAACACAATGTAATGGCAACTGTAATGTTTTTGACTGGAAAAATCAATATGGTTAGGGATTACGATTGAGGGGTTCAGATTAAATATTAGGGTATGAACAATATAAACTCCTATATATTGTATGTATAGAAATAGGGGTTATTTGTAAAAGATCACAATGTTGGTTGTTAATAAAAAGATTTAGGGTTTAAATACACAAATGAGTAGAATGCTTACATTTTTTGCCCATTTCGACGAAGAAGATGATGAGACGACGGGACGATGCGACGAAGGAACGAAGACAGTATTTTGGGCGTAGGGACGACGAAGAAGATGATGAGACAATGTGACGATGGAACGAAGACAGTCTTCTCGGCGTAGGGACGACAGAGAAGATGATGCGACGATGCGACGATGGAACGAAGACACTCTTCTGGGCGTTGAGGTGGTATGGAAAATGGATTTGGATTTCTGGACTGTAGAGATACTGTGCGTGATTTCCTGCGCAAGAATAGAGAGGGGAAGAGAGACGGTTATTAGATTCAAAGAGAGAGAGAGGTGCGTGTTTGTCTGAGGGTTTTTTTGGTCTTTTTGTATGAAATAGATCTAATGGAATATTATAAAACACTATGGGTCTTATGGAATAACACTCTTAGATAATGGATTTACTGAAAAGCACCCTTCATTCAAATGAAGTCTATTTACATGACAAAATAGTTAATTTAAAAAAATTATGAAATTTATTAGTTTGAGGGGCATGTTATATTGTGATTGGTATGGTGTATGACCACGTAGTGCCCCATAACGAACCAATAATTTTTCGCCCATTTGTTTGGCTTAATAATTGTCTACACCTTAAGATTTTCCTTCAATTTTAGAGATAAAAGCTTCAAATTCCTTTAGAGGGGAAAAAAAAACACAAAAAAATGAAGAAGATGAGGAAAAGAAGAGAAGATAAGCATAACAAATAGTAGAGAGAGACAAGGAAAAAAAGAAAAAAAAAATTATTAGACAGAATAGAAGTAAATTGCAACATCTAGAATCCCATAAATATATCTTTAATTCCCAAAATTACCTTGCACAAGTAGACAATCTATATAATAAAGCAAGATGATTTTTGAATTTGTCCTACACAAATTTGCCCTACTTGGACATTTGGACGGCTCAGATCTATTCAAATTATAAAATAATGGCTGAAATAGATTTTTCAAAAAATATCCTACATGTACATTTTCTATTTTCCCGCTTCTCTCTCTAACTTTTTCCTTTTCTCACCCATCCTTCCATGGTCCCATCTTCCTCTCTCTTTTCTTTTTTATTTTTTATTTTCTCCCATTTTTATTTTTCTCTCTATTTGTTTATTTTTTTTATTTTCTCCTTTTTGTTCACTTATTTTTATTCATATTATATGGAAAAGTCTGCGATCTCAAAATTAGGAGCCAGGTATTACTGTGTGTAGTGGAGATTAAATTAATGAATTTCATATTCCACAAATTAAATGAATTTGAACAATTAATTATTATATTTAAATATATCGAATACCATATAAACTTCATAAATCTAGACCTTAAATGAATCTTCAACATCTATATAATAAAGCAGAATGATTTTTGAATTTTTTCTACACACATTTGTCTTACTAGGACATTTGGACAACTCAAATCTATTCAAATTATAAAACAACGGCTGAGATATATTTTTCAAAAAATATCCTACATGTACATTTTCTATTTTCCCGTTTTTCTCTCTTACTTTTTCTTTTTTTTCACCCATCCTTCTATGATCGCATGATCCCACCTTCATCTCTCTTTTATTTTTATTTTTTTATTTTCTCCTATTTTTATTTTTCTCTAAATTTGTTTATTTTTTTATTTTCTCATTTTTGTTCACTTATTTTAATAAATATTATATGAAAAAGTCTGCGATCCCAGAATTAGGAGCCATGTTTTACTGTGTGTAGTGGAGATTAAATTAATGAATTTTATATTCCACAAATTAAATGAATTTGAACAATTAATTATTATTTTTAAATATATTAAATACCTGATAGACTTCATAAATTTAGACCTTATATGAATCTTCAACATCTATATAATAAAGTAGGATGGTTTTTGAATTTGACCTACACACATTTGTCCTACTAGTACATTTGGACGGCTCGGATCTATTCAAATTATAAAATAACGGCTGAGATATATTTTTCAAAAAATATCTTACATGTACATTTTATATTTTCCCGCTTCTCTCTCTCTTACTTTTTCTTTTTCTCACCCATCCTTCCATGATCCCATGATCCCACCTTCCTCTCTCTTTTATTTTTATTTTCTCCCGTTTTTATTTTTCTCTCTATTTGTTTTTTTTTTTCTTCTTTTTGTTCAATATATTTTACACATATTTCCATATAATGTTTGTATGCCTATAATACACTAGGGCATTATAGGCATACATTCAATTTCCATATAATTATATAAGCAAAAGCAATATTGTATGTATGCTCGTGAAAATTGTATGATGCTAGGCACATCTATCTATCTAGCTATATATCATATAAGCAAAAGCGAGTTTTTGTGAGGAGTTTTGTGATAACTTCAAAATTTTATAATAAATTTGTGATTTCATCAAATTAAAAAATAAATTTAAATAGTATTGGAATTATAGTTATATTCTAATAGTAACATTATTTACACCGTGCCTTCAGGCACGTGCATATGCTAGTTTTTAACCAAAACAACAGGCTAAAATCAACTTTCACACACGTGAGGAATTACTGTTCATCCTAGGTCTAAAAATACTATTCACTATATATTGTATGGATATATATATATATATATATATATATATATATATATTGAAAGGATAAATTAAATTAAAAAAACAACCTAATTAACAACTTCGTTCAAAAAAAAAAAAAAAAACCAAACTAATAACTCAGTCAATCAGAATCACTGCCGCTGCTTCCATTGTTGCTTCCCCCATTCTACCCATCTTCTGCAACTTTCAATAGTTTGTCAAGTTGAGCCTTGATCTCTTTTAGTAACTTGTCCCTCCCATCTGATGGTGGTGGTTCTTCATCCAAAATTTTCTTAAACACCGCTTTGGGATCCTTCCTCAGCATACAAAAAATCTTGAATGCCTTGTAGGCATACTCAACTGCCGTAACCGGAATGACCATTGTTAATATGATTTTCAGATACTTGTTTAACCCTTTATCCTCCTCCATTTCGGCAATTTCTTTGCCCTTCTTCTTAGCTTGAGCCCCAAACTGCATAATGTCTTGTCTGGATAGTCGAAAAACTACTGACAAGTTATTCAATGGCCAACGGTAAGGAATGATGTACTTTTAACCTCCATCTCAACTATGATTTCATCTTCTTTTGATTCAACTATAGTTATGGCTCATCTCGTCAACAGTACATCGGCTACGATTCTCGAATCGAAACTTGCAAAAACAGAAACAAAAACAAAAACAAGAACAAAGAATCAACAATAATATTAGGATAAATGAACTGCTGAAGAAAATACAAGAACTATTGGCAAAATTTGCCCATAATAATACCTCGCCATTATTCTACAGAAAAACAAAAACAAATATGAAAGATATAAGCAATCAAAGACACAGAAACCGACCAACAAACTCATTTTGTGCATTTCGAGTTATGTATACATATATAAAGAGATAGAGAAAGAAACAATTACACAGAAATAAGGTTCTAAAAATACACTCCAAATCTACATACATACATACATATATATATATATAGAGAGAGAGATACATATATATAGAGAGAGACATACCTATATATATGAAAAGAGAGAGAGAGAGAGAGACATACATATATATAGGCTTCGTTTGGGATGTGGGTTAGCCGGGGGGCTAAAAAGTCTATTTTATCTTTTTGTGCTAAAATAGCCCCAACATCACCCAAACAGCTGCATAGAAAGAGATCAAAAAAAGCAAAATGAAACCAGGAAATGAAGACGAGAACTTATGGGTTTGATTTGAGTTGGGTTTTGTGGGTTTGAGCAAGAAAAAATAACGAGTCCAAGACCCAGAAACCGATCAACAAACCTATTTTGTGCATTTTGAGTTATACGTACATATATAGAGAGATAAAGCAAAGAACAATTACACAGAAATCAGATTCTGACAATACACTCCAAATCTACATACATACATATATATAGAGAGATATCAAAAAAGCAAAATGTACAAAAATTAAAACCAAGAAATGAAGACGAGAATTTTCGAGTTTGATTTGAGCTGGATTTTATGGGTTTGAGCAAGAAAAAATAACAAGTCCAAGACCCCGAAATTGATAAACAAACCCATTTTGTGCGTGCATACATACATATACATAGAGAGAGACATACTCTATAACTATGTCTCTTTCTCTACATATATATATATACATATAGATCTTGAGTGTATTGTTAGAACCATGTTTCTGTGTAATTTTTTCTTGCTTTATCTCTCTATGTAACCATTTGGGATGAAGGTTTGGGTGAGGTTGGGACTATTTTAGTCACAAAAAGACACAATAGGCTTTTTAGTCCCTAGGCTAAAAGTTGTCACATCAACCTATAATCATTTTATTTTTTCTTTTACAAAAGTCAAAAAGCCCATCCCAAACGAGTCTATTTTAGCTAACCCACATTCCAAACGAAGCCTATATATATGTCTCTCTCTCTCTCTCTCTCTCTCTCTATATATATATATATATATATATTTATGTCTCTCCCTCCCTATATATATATGTATGTATGTAGATCTGGAGTGTATTGTTAGAACATCGTTTCTGTGTAATTTTTTTCTTACTCTATCTCTCTCTATATATATATGTATGTATAACTCGAATTGCACAAAATGGGTTTGTTGGTCAGTTTCTTGGTATTGGGCTCGTTATTTTTTCTTGTTCAAACCCAAAAAACCCAAGTCAAATCAAACTCAGAAATTCTTACATTCATTTCTTGGTTCTAATTTCTCTTCATTTTTCTTTTTTTGATCTCTCTCTATATATATGTGTGCCTCTCTGTCTATAAATATATATGTCTCTCTCTCTCTCTCTATATATATATATATGTATATATGTGGATCTGGAGTGTATTGTTAGAACCTTGTTTCTATGTATAAATTTTTCTTGCTCTATCTCTCTATATATGTATGTATAACTCAAAATGCATAAAATGGATTTGTTGGTCAGTTTCTGAGTCTTGGACTCGTTATTTTTTCTTTCTCAAACCCACAAAATCCACCTCAAATAAAACCTACAAATTCTCATCTTCATTTCTTGGTTCTAATTTCTCTTCATTTTACTTTTTTTTTCTCTCTCTTTGTCTCTCTCTCTCTCTCTCTCTCTCTCTCTCTCTATATATATATATATATATATGTAAGTCTCTCTCTGTGTTATATATATGTCGATCAAGAGTGTATTGTTAAAACCTCATTTTTGTGTAATTTTTTCTTGCTCTATCTCTCTATATATGTATGTATAACTTGAAATGCATTTGTTGGTCATTTTCTGGGTCTTCTCAAAACCCAACTAAAATCAAACTCAGAAATTCTCATCTTCATTTCCTGGTTCTAATTTCTTTTCATTTTACTTTTTTTGATCTCTCTCTCTCTATATATATATATATAGATCTGGAGTGTATTGTTAGAACCTCATTTCTGTGTAATTTGTTCTTGCTCTATCTCTCTATATATGTATGTATAACTCGAAATGCACAAAATGGGTTTGTTGGTCGGTTTCTGGGTCATGGACTCGTTATTTTTTCTTGCTCAAACCCCCAAAACCTAGCTCAAATCAACCCATAAATTCTCATCTTCATTTCTTGGTTCTAATTTCTCTTCATTTTTCTTTTTTTCGTCTCTCTCTATGTCTCTCTCTCTATATATATATATATATATATATAAGTCTCTCTCTATATATGTCGATCAGGAGTGTATTGTTAGAACCTCGTTTTTGTGTAATGTTTTTTCTTACTCTATCTCTCTATATGTGTATGTATAACTTGAAATGCACAAATGGGTTTGTTGGTTAGTGTTGGGGTCTTGGACTTGTTATTTTTTATTGCTCAATCCCACAAAACCCAGCACAAATCAAACTTAGAAATTCTCGTTTTCTGGTTCTAATTTCTCTTCATTTTGCTTTTTATGATCAATCACTCTATATATATGTATGTCTCTCCCTCTCTCTCTATATATATATATGTAAATTTATGTATATGGATCTAGACTGTATTGTAAGAACATCAGTTCTGTGTAATTGTTTATTACTCTCTTTCTCTATATATGTATGTATAACTCGAAATGCACAAAATGAGTTTGTTGGTCGGTTTCTTAGTATTGGACTCGTTATTTTTTCTTGATCAAACTCACAACACCCAGCTCAAATCAAACTTAAAAATTCTCGCCTTCATTTCCTAGTTCTAATTTCTCTTCATTTTTCTTTTTTTGATTTCTCTCTTTTTGATTTCTCTCTCTATATATGTTTGTCTCTCTCTCTCTCTATACATATATGTATGTCTCTCTCTCTCTATGTATGTATGTATGTATGTATGTATGTATGTATGTATGTATGTATGCATGTATGTATGTATGTATGTAGATCTGGATTGTATTGTTAGAACCTCGTTTCTGTGTAAATGTTTTTTTGCTCTATCTCTCTATGTATGTATGTATGTATAAGTTGAAATGCATAAAATGGATTTGTTGGTCGGTTTCTAGGTCTTGGACTCGTTATTTTTTCTTGCCCAAACCCACAAAACCCACCTCAAATAAAACCCAGAAATTCTCATCTTCATTTCCTGGTTCTAATTTCTCTTCATTTTGCTTTTTTTGATCTCTTTCTATATATATGTATGTCTCTCTCTATATATTTATATATATGTATGTCACTCTCTCTCTCTCTTTCTCTATATATATATGAATCTCTCTCTCTATCTCTCTCTCTCTCTATATATATATAGATGTATGTACCTCAAAAGATAGAAGTCACTTTCTATGATCAGCATAGCTTTTCTAGTGACTGAGCCGAAGCTAATCTCTTATAGATAAGTACAATCTTCTCCGTCGTTTTTCGGACTAGCTCTAGACCTAACATAGGTACATCATCCACCTCGGCCCAACATACAGGAGATCTACACGGTCGGCCATATAAGGCCTCAAAATGTGCCATACCAATACTCACCTGAAAACTATTATTGCAGGCAAATTCCACCATGGGAAAATACCTCTTCCACGACCCTTTAAAATTTAGAACACAAGTCCGAAGCATGTCCTCTAAAACCTGAATGGTGCGCATGGACTGCCTATTAGTCTGAGGTTGATAGGCAGTACTAAAGGTCAACTTAGTGCCCAAGGCACCTTGTAGGCTCTGACACAACCGAACTGTAAATTGTGGATCCCTATCCGAAATAATAGTCGCACTATATCTCTAACATACAAGTCGGCAAGGTAGTCTACTGAATCACTCGTGCGCATGGCTATAAAGTGTACAGATTTGGTCAATTGGTCGACTACTACCCACACCGCGTCATTACTCCATTGAGTCCTCGGAAGACCTATAACAAAATTCATTGTGACATGCTCCAATTTCCACTCAGCTATAGATAAAGGTTGTTACAACCCGGTTGGTCGCTAATGCTTAGCATTCACTTGTTGACAAGTCAGGCACCTCAAAACAAACAATGCTACATCTCTCTTCATCCTCATTCACCAAAGCTGGCGACTAAGGTTATGATACATCTTTGTGCCTTATGGGTGTACCACAAGGCGTGAATGATGGAACTCTCAAAGTACCTCTTCTCTACAACATTCTGGCACAAAAGAGTGGTCTAGGTTCCACATACTTGAGTCAGCATAAATGTTCAAACCCTTCTCTACCTTCACATTAGATATCTTTGTTTGGATAGATTCCACTTTGTGATCATTCCGTTATACTTTTAAAATGTGGCTCACTAGAGTAGGTTATGAAACTATAATAAACAAAATGGCCGACTCGACGGACTTGCTAAGATACAAGTCAAACTCGCCCACTACACCCAACATCTCCCATTTTCGGATGGCGATACTAGCTACACTACTTATGGATTTCCTACTCAAAGCATCGGCCACTACGTTGGCCTTTCTCGAATGATAGTGTAACTCGAAATCATAATCCTCTATGAACTCCATCCACCACCTCTACATCAAATTCAAGTCCTTCTGTGAAAACAAGTACTTCAAACTCTTATGATCAGAAAACACCACAAATTTTTCCCCATATAGGTAATGTCTCTAGATTTTCAAGGCAAAAATCACCGCTGCTAACTTTAGGTAGTGAGTGGGGTAATTTCTCTCATGTGTTTTCAACTACCATAAACCATATGCTACCACATTTCCCT
Source organism: Camellia sinensis (assembly GCF_004153795.1). Classification (NCBI taxonomy): domain Eukaryota; kingdom Viridiplantae; phylum Streptophyta; class Magnoliopsida; order Ericales; family Theaceae; genus Camellia; species Camellia sinensis. Next base: position 186,760 of record NW_021025185.1, read on the forward strand.
CTTGCATCAATATACAACCCAAACCTTCTCGAGATGCATCACAATAAACCGAATAACCTAAATCCCTCTTCGAAATAATCAAAACTAGAGCAGTGGTTAGTCTAACCTTAAGTTTTTTAAACGACTTTTCATAAGTCTCACTCTACATGAATTTAACTCCCTTTCTCATCAATCTAGTCAATGGTTAGGCCAGTCTAGAGAAATCCCTCACAAAATGTCAGTAATACCCAACTAAGCCCAAAAAACTCCGAATCTCAAAGGCATTCTTGGGTTGCTCCCAATCTTGCACTGCGTCTATCATAGATAAATCCACTATCACCCATTCCTCGGACACCACATGGCCTAAAAACTTAACTTCATTGGGCCAAAACTCACACTTCCTAAACTTAGTGTATAACCGATGTGTTCTAAGAAACTCAAGTACAACCCGTAAGTGTTCCTCATGTTCCTCCTTGGAGGGTGAGTAAACTAGGATATTGTTGACGAAGACAACCACGAATTGATCTAAGAACTCACGAAAGACTCAGTTCATTAAGTCCATGAACGAAGTCGGCGCATTGGTCAACCCAAAAGGTATCACTAAGAACTTGTAATGGCCATACTGTAACGCCCTCAAAATAATAATATTAAACCCATCAATATAAACATACATTTATATACAAAAGATCCACATTTCCTCAATTCATCAGAGTACTTCATTACAAAAGTATTACACGTTAGCAACAAAAGTAAATGCCCTACGGGCTTACAGCTTTCCAAGTTAACACTTGGTTACAAAGAGAGTATTGACTCGGTTACACATTAAGCCCTTGGCATAGAATTTACATGTAACACATCAAACGGAGATAAGAGAACAAAAGTCTGTACGCCTCTAGCCTCCCAAGCTATGTCCTTGGAGGTGGCATGCTACCTGAACCTGAAATGATGTTCCCATATAGGGTGAGCCACAGCCCAGCAGAGATATACTAAACCAATTATAAACAATGCCTAAAAGATTAGCAACTGACAGATGGTCAATACATATACCTCCATTTATATCTTATTTCAATTTCCATGACAACTAAGTCTATGATACAATTCACTTTTCATTTCTTATTCAACTTTGAGTTTGAAAACACCTACACTTCACAAAAATAAGCATATGAGCTGTATCTTCACTTCTCTAGACAAGCATATGAGCTGTACCTACACTTCACAAAAATAAGCATATGAGCTGTATCTTCACTTCCCTAGACAAGCCTATGAGCTATATCTACACTTCACAAAGACAAGCATATGAGCTGTATCTTCACTTCTCTAGACAAGCATATGAGCTGTACCTACACTTCACAAAAATAAGCATATGAGCTGTATCTTCACTTCTCTAGACAAGCATATGAGCTGTACCTACACTTCACAAAAATAAGCATATGAGCTGTATCTTCACTTCTCTAGACAAGCATATGAGCTGTACCTACACTTCACAAAAATAAGCATATGAGCTGTATCTTCACTTCCCTAGACAAGCCTATGAGCTATATCTACACTTCACAAAGACAAGCATATGAGCTGTATCTTCACTTCTCTAGACAAGCATATGAGCTGTGTCTACGGAGTTCATCCCCCCATCTCCTCCCAATCCTATCCGGTTTAGAGGTACATCCCCCATCTTCCCCTAAACCGCGGAGTACATCCCCCATCTCCTCCTCTACACAAGCAATGCATATAAACACAAAGGTTCTATACACAATATAACGCATGTAAACACAGAATCACATACATTCCCAATGATAACATTCTCAATTCAATTCCTCATTTTCTTCAATTAATCGTATGCATTAATTAATTAATCCAATTAGGGCAAATCACCATAGTTCACAAAACAACCCTAAGGTTCCATTTCCATCAATGTCCCAACATTAATCTCATTTCTCTATGCCTAACATGCATATAGGTTTATATATTTAAAACCCCAACTTTTGTAAAATTACACAAAGGCCCAAACTTTCTCAAAATTACCCAACAACCCCCAACATATCAAAATGCTAAAATTCAAAGACAAAGCTCATAAGATGGAGTAGGTTATCCCTACCTCGAGTGATGGGGCTCAACGAAGGAGATGAAGAAACGGAAATGCTCCAAATCCCGAAATTTTCAGATTAGAAGATAGCCCTCGACGATCAACACAACTTTTGTAAAGGCCCAAGGTGAGAAAACAACTCCTACTAGATCAATTCTAAGAGAGAAGTTAGGGTTTTAGAGTGAGGTGCTCTCCAATGGAGGTTTTGAAAAAGTAAGAGAGAGAAAGGAAATCAAAAAGTGATCAAAAAGGTGGTTTCACGAACTGACATAAAAACATGTCCGCTCGAGCGTACAACACCCCGCTCGAGCGTACAGACACAGGTTCACGCTCGAGCGTCCAATGATCCGCTCGAGCGCCGGATGCACTCTCCCAGAATTTTCTGCAGACGACCAAAATGCTGAGAGCAGGAAATTCACGCTCGAGCGTCCAAACTGCCGCTCGAGCGGAAATGCAGCAACAAAAGCTCGCTCGAGCGTAAAACCGCCGCTCGAGCGGAGAGACCAAAACCTGGGCAAAATTTCAAAGCTTTAAAACACAACCAACTAATTCCCAACTTGCCCAACACAACCCAAAACTCTAAGACAAAGAGTAAGGGATAGAAATGAGGATAAGACAACAACAAATCTACGGAACTGATTCCAGATTACAGTTAAACAATGACAGGGAAAACCGGGATCGCTATACATACCGCTTGTGGAATGTTGTTTTCTGAATATCCTCCTCCTTCAACCATCTTTCCACAAAAACGTCCAGAACCAGCCTCGGTGAAATTGTGAGAAACAGTCAGAGTTTTGGAGAGTCAGCCCTAGTGTCTCACGCACGAGACTCGTCTTCGCCTTTCTGCTATGCTATGTTATTTTTGTCATGTTGGCGAGAACTTTGCATATGTCTGTATATAGTTTTCATGGGTTGACTTAGTTTTTGGATGATCCTGTTTGTACAGAACTCATGCTACTGTATTTCTGTTGTGAGTTATTAATGTATATATGTTTGGTTTATGAGCATGCTTCTGTCAAACTTTTCCACAAACACCAATTCAATTAGTTCAAGGTGGATAAGACAAAATCAATAAACAATGGCATAATAAACAAGGTGATCAAATCATCTAGAACATGTCTTACCAAGAAGATGAAAAACAAATGTTTTGAAATATAAAAATCAAAATAACTAGAATCTATAATTAGAAATAAATTTTGTCAATAGAGGTATTGCCAAAACACAACTCATTAAATTCATTAGGATTAAAATCATAACAGAACTATCAAAAAAGTCAACGATTCCTAATACTTATTTTCTAAAATTTGAATTAGCATATATTGTAAAAAAAAAAAGAAAAAAAAAAGAAAAGGAAAACAATGTGGAATTGTGCAAGGAGTAAATTTTGACGTGTGTAAACTTTTTGTTTTTTCTACTTTAAATTAATCTGTAAGAATTTTTCAATCTTTATTGACACCTCTCAATTATATTTTTGATTTTCAAATTGTCAAAAAACCAACAATTCCCCCCTCCTCCCCCCCCCACAAAGATAACAAAAGTATAGCAGCAAATAGAAACAAAACTGAGTAGACATCACCCCTCAAGGGTTCTAGAAGCCAGGTAGGAGCAAAGCCTTCCCAGGTGTGAGAATCAACCCCTACAACCTCCAAACGCGCCAGTGCATGCACTACTGCATTGTAACCTTGGCGAACAAAACCAAACTCGCACAACCTAAACAATTTCTTATACCCATCCTCCAGAATTACAGCCACTCTACAATCTCCATCTTCCCTTCCATTCAATCCATTAATTACTGATTGCGAGTCACCTTCTACTAAAATGGATTGGTAGCCCATCTTTACCCCCAAACACATAGCCTCCGTAATTGCCATAGCTTCCACCAACAATTCATAATAGGCTTTGGCCGGTCTCTAGTCTTAATTGGACTAGACTGTATTGTTGGACCTCCATGGGTCCACCACGGAGCCCAAATTGATAATTCTAACCGTTCAATATGTAGAATTCGTTGAGTAATTCATTCCTACAAAAAATCACATTGATCGAATATCGATAGCTACTTAATCAGATCACAATTTAGGATTATCAAGATACTCGAAATGGGCCAGACTGTACGGTCTAGTTAGGTTGCCCAACTAGAAACAATCTAATCCCTTCATAATACATATTTCCAAAATTTTGAATTAACATATATTGTCCCAAAAAAAAAAATTTGATATGGAATTGTACAAGGAATAGATTTTGAATTGTGTATTTTTTTTTTTACATTAAATTAATTAGTATTAGGAAATCATTTTTCAAGTCCTTAAATTCTAATTAATTCATAACATGTTCTTATATTTCAATAAATCATATTATTTGCATATTTAATTCATCAAATCCTAATTTTCATAGTTAAGATTTTTTATTGACAATTTATCTTTACAAATATTTTTTAATGCTTAGCAATTTGGTGATGTGAACATTCATATTTTACAGAATGAATGTTCACATCATAAAACATTTACACTGTTAACGTGAATATTATTATTACAGTATTTTGATAATTATGTCACGCATAAGATTTATTAGAACATAAGAAATAATTTATTCCAAGTAGAATATAAGTAAGTTAAGAGACATTTATGTATAAATGTCACTTTTTTAATCATTGTTGACATCTCATAATTACGTTTTTGACTTTTGCACGGTAAAAGAAAAAATTATTGGTTGATCTAGAATCCCTAACTAATCACAGACCTATATACTGATAGAAAACTTTGCGGAACATAAACTAAAAGCCGTTAAGGATTCAATTCTATACATGAAAACTACATGAATTTCTACTATACAAAATAAGTTTATATGTACCTTGATCCATGATAGTATGGAAACCTCTTTTAAGAAAGAGAAACCTTGAATAGAAGACCTTGATCTCCAAGTTCTTTATTTGTCTAAGATCTTCAAACCACTTCTCTCTCTCTCTCTAGACAATGGGAGCCTTCTTGTGGTGACAACTTGATTTTTTGTGTTAGAGAGTGTGGTTTGGAACCTTACACTATTTATACTAGTAATCTTCCTATCAAAGAATCCATTCATTCAATGAACCTCATTAGATAGATTAATGTATCTTCTACATTCAAATAGATACATAATAGATACATAATGCATCTCTAAGATTCATTCATAATGAATCTATCACATTCAATGCATTGGCACTATCTCCATTAGTCTTCTATACATTATGTATATATATGTGCATTCATCAATAATTAGTCACCATCTAATTAATGTACATATATCTTGCTTAATGAGATGAATCTAGTATAATCATGTATAAGCTACATTAAGCCATATTTAGGAAAAATTCTTACAATCTCCCACTTGGTTTGCCTGATTATATTATGTCACTAGATTATCGTAATATGGCCAACGTTCTCTCACTAGAAGATTGCACCATCACCATTAGATTCTGTTCAATGAAATTATTAGCACCAAATCATTGTAGTCAGTGATTTACACATTGATAAAGATTGTACAATGGTTATAATATTTTCCATCAACATGAATAAGTGAATCTTAAATCACAGAGATGACAGTAGCAACATAATGGTGATTAATGCTAATTCATCTATAACGGTCTTGTTGTTTATATCTTCTTCTAAATTGTGCACAAGTACGAAGAATGAAAACTACAAACATAATCATTACTAACATAAGATGATTATAACATAACATTTATCATAAACATAATACACTTATTTCAAGTCTAAACATGATAAACTTTCTACTAAGCCCTTGCGCGCAATATGTTCTTGAAAGAGCTTAGGTGTGAGACCTTTAGTTAAAGGATCTTCCAACATGAGTGTAGTGCCAATATGAGAGATGAAAATAGTGTGATTCAAAACCCTTTCTTTAACAACTAGATACTAGATATCAATATGCTTTGATCCTCCTGAAGTTTTGTTATTATTGGAGAACAGAATAGCAACATCATTATCACAGTTAATCTGTAAGGGCCTCGAAATTGAATCGACAAGTTGTAATCTAGATATGAAATTCTTTAGCCACACTGCATGACATGCGGCTTCATAACATGCTATGAACTCTGCCTCCATAGTGGAAGAGGCTGTCATAGACTGCTTATGACTCTTCCATGAAATGGGTCCATTAGCAAGTATAAAAATGTACCCAGAAGTGCACTTTCGAGTGTCTTTACATCCAGCATAATCAGTATCTGAATAACTAATTACTTCAAGGTTGTCTGCTCTTTGATAAGTAAGCATGTAATCTTTAGTGCCCTGTAAACACTTTCTTTACTGCTTTCCAATGATCAAGTCCAGGATTGCTTTGGTATCGACCAAGCATACCAACTACAAATGCTATGTCAAGACGTGTACAAACTTGAGCATACATAATGCTCCTAACTGCAGAGGCATAAGCAATTTCTTTCATTTGTTCCCTTTCTAAATTATTTCTGGGACACTGAAATTCACTAAAATTATCACCCTTAACTATAGGGGCAACAATACTTGAACAGTTTTGCATGTTGAACCTTTTAAGAACCTTTTCAATATAGGCTCTTTAGGACAATCCTAAAATACCATGAGACCTATCTCGGTGAATTTCTATCCCAATGACAAAAGAGGTTTCACTAAGATCTTTCATTTCAAAATTCCTCGTAAGGAATTGCTTTGTCTCGTGTATCATTTCCAGGTTATTGCTAGCAAGCAATATATCAACAAAATACAAAACTATAATGCAAATATTGCTCCCACTGATTTTAAGGTTGACACATTGATCAACCACATTATCCTTAAAATCAAATTTGGTGAGAACTTCATGAAATTTAAGATACCATTATTGAGATGCCTGCTTTAGACCATATATGGACTTCTCAAGCCTACAATCCATCCCTTTTCTTTGAGTGTATCCTTTAGCAACTAATCTGGCCTTGTATCTTTCGATATTGCCTTTAGGATCACGCTTGGTTTTAAAAATCCATTTGCATCCAACAGTTTTGGCTCCCTTAGGCAATTCTACAAGATCCCAGACATTGTTGTCTTTCATAGATTTTAATTCATCTTTCATGGCATTTAACTAGGCATAAGAAACAGGATCGTTCTCCAAGCCTATATCACACTCATTTAGGTAAACCTCATAGTCATCTAACATGGTTGGTTTCTTTCGTCTTTGTGATCTGCGTAAAGGTTGTTCTGCTACTGGGACAACTTATTTTTCAATGTGAGAAATCTCTTGAGTACTAATAGGTTCAGGTGCTTGATTTTCTTGGACAATCGTGGAAGGCGTAAAAGCCCGATTTTCCTCCAAAGAAACATTTTTGAGATTCATACTCCTACTAATGTCTTCATCCTCTAAGAACACAGCATTTCTAGTTTCAACAATTCTTGTGTTATGAGTGGGACAATAGAATCTAAAACACTTTGATCTCTCAGGATATCCAATGAAATAACAACTTATAGTTCTAGGGTCTAATTTCTTTATTTGTGGGTTGAAATTTTTTGCTTCAACAGGACAACCCCATACATGCAAATAATTCAAATTAGGTTTCTTACCAACCCACAGCTCATAAGGAGTTATAGGCACAACCTTACTAAGAACCCTATTAAGAACATGTACAACAGTTTTTAAAGCTTCACCCCACAAGTAATCTGGCAAGAAAGAGTTACTCATCATGCTTCTCATCATGTCCAAAAGAGTACGGTTTCATCGCTTAGCTACACCATTTTGCTCAGGTGTACCGGGCATTGTGTAGTTAGCAACAATACCATTCTCAACTAAAAATAAAGTAAAGTCACTTGGATTTTGACCCGACTAAGTAAATCTACCATAATATTCACCGCCTCTATCAGATCTTACACTTTTAATCCTTCTGCCAAGTTGATTTTCAACTTCAGCTTTATAGAGTTTGAACATATCTAGTGCTTCTGATTTTTCACGAATAAGATACACATGAGTATACCTAGAAAAGTCATCAATAAAAGTAATAAAAATATTTATGTCCAGAAATAGTTGGAACAGTAAAGGGACTACATATATCAATATGAATTGTGTCTAATAATTCAATAGTCCTAGTAGCATCATATTTCTTTGTCTTTCTGTATTTAATAAGACGTTCCATCGTTTCTCTTGATATATGGCCCAAGCGCTTATGCCACAACATGGATGAATTTTTATTCACTCGCTTTCTCTTTTTATTTACCAAGTCGTTTACATAAAAGGATAAAAGAGATTGTGCATAAGTGGAATCTAAATTTAATGAATAAAGATTACCATATAAAGTACGAGAACCAATCATATGAGAATTGTAGAATAAAAAGACTCTATTATTTCCAAACTTAAATTCATAACCACAAGAATCAAGTTGTGAAACAAAAATTAGATTTCTAGTAAAAATAGGAACATAAATTGTGTTTACTAAATCTAAAATGAAACCAGAGTCTAAAATTATACGGAGGGTGCTAATAGCCTCAGCATCTACTTCTATTCCATTCCTGACCGTAATGGTTCGTTCTCCTTTATTTGGTTTCCGACTTGTAAGGTATCCCTGCATGGAATTTGTTATGTGAATACTTGCATTAGTGTTAATCCACCAAGAATTTGGTGGAACATCTACCAAAAAAGATTCATAAGACACAAAGCATTGAGTGTTACCTTTCTTGTCTAACCAACCTTTAAAACCTAGATAGTCTTTTCTTATGTGACATTTCTTTCGACAAAAATGGCATCGAATCTTATTTTTTTCATTAGCCTTGTGAGTTTCATCATTTACATTCTTCTTCTTCTTACTTTTGCCTTTCTTGAAAATATTTTTGGTTGGACCCAAGGTGATAAGGTGAGCCATATTAGGCTTTTCAGCTTTAAGCTTCTCTTCTTCTTGAACACACATGGCAATTAACTCACTCATCTTCCACTTATCTTTCTGCATATTATAATTGATCTTGAAAGGACCAAATTGCGTAAGAAGAGAAGCCATAATGAAATGAACAAGAAAATCTTCAGAAATTTCCATGTCCATTCCCTTCAATTGAAAGGCCATGCCATTCATCTTTAAGATATGTTTACGAACACCACTCAAACCATCATATTTCATTGTCATCATTTTAATCATAAGAGTGCTAGAAAAGGATTTGGAAGTTCCAATGAATTGTTCTTCAATAGATTTCATATCACCCACTGCACTTTCAGAAGCAGGGATTGCTCCTTGAATTGCAGGCATAATTGAGCCTTTTATAATCATTAGACTTAAATGATTAGAGCGTTTCCATTTTTCATATAAAGCCACGTGTTCCTTAGAACTTGTATCATTAGGCTTTGTAGGTGCTGGCTCTCTTAATGCATAGTTTAAATCTATAATTCCCAAAACAACTCCAATTTGTTCCTTCTATTTCTTAAAATTAGTTTCACTCAAAACTTCAATACTAGACAAGTAACTATTAATTGCAGTAGGATTCAACACTGCAAACACATAATATCCATTACATAACTTAATATAATCAAGAAAATTACTTTTCACATGTCATGAATAAAAATAACACCACAAGTTAAATATATCTAACTAGAAAACATAATTAGTTAGATACAAAATCAAGTTATCCTTCCATTGGGCCGAATAACAATATATTTTAGCAATTTCATAAAAGTAAATGAGATGACTAATAAAATAAAATAAAATAATCATTAAGACTGTAACAAGTTAATCACCGTTAGGCAGAAAAACTCAATGTCTTATATTATTTTATTAACTAAAGCACGTGAGAAGTTTATCACCGTTGGACAGAAAAACTTATTGCTATATTTATTATACTAATCATCTCAGTTGTTTAAACATACATAGTGTTGAACCTCCGTTAGGCTAATCAACAATGTTTCAACTCATAAGGTGTGTAGCAAAACATTATAAGTGCATAAGTTATTATCTTAATTACTACTTGTTTAATAATTTACAATTTTATATTTTAATATCAATAGAATAAAATATTGACAAAAAGTGTAAATCAAGGCTATGCACTAATTACACAAAACATTATCATAAAATGAAATTCATACTTATACGTTTCATGCATCGGAATTGAGAACCAAAGCTCTGATATCAATTGATAGAAAACTTTGTGAAACATAAACTAAAAGCTGTTAAGGATTCAATTTTATATATGAAAACTATATGAATTTCTACTATACAAAATAAGTGTATACGTACCTTGATCCATGATAGTATGAAAACCTCTTTTAAGAAAGAGAAACCTTGAAAAGAAGACCTTGATCTTCAAGTTGTTTATTTGTCTAAGATCTTCAAGCCACTTCTCTCTCTCTAGGCGATGTGAGCCTTCTTGTGGTGACAACTTGAGTTTTTGTGTTAGAGAATGTGGTTTGGGACCTTACACTATTTATACTAGTAATCTTCCCATCAAAGAATCCATTTATTCAATGAACCTCATTAGATAGATTAATGTATCTTCTACATTCAAATAGATACATGATAGATATATAATGCATCTCTAAAATTCATTCATAATAAATCTATCACATTCAATGTATTGGCACTATCTCCATTAGTCTTCTATACATTATGTATATATAGGTGCATTTATCAGTAATTAGTCACCATCTAATTAATGTATATGTGTTTTGCTTAATGAGATGAATCTAGTATAATCATGTATAAGTCACATTAAATCATATTTAGGACAAATTCTTACAATACTCCTTATGTTTCCTAATCATCTAACATAAAATTATTAATTATACCGTTCCATCAATTATAAGACACCTAAAACATCGGCCCCGTTTGGTAGACCTGTGAGAAAGTGATTATAACTTATAGCCTAACAGTTTATAGCTTATAACTGTGAACATAAGCTGATTTTTTACTTTAAATTAAGCTTCTCCTCCCCCACTCAAAGAATAAGTTGATTTTTGACTTACAAAAAGCTATAAGCTGTATTATTAAGCTGAACCAAACACATCAAAATAGCTTAAATTAAGGTAAAAGCTGAAATAAGCTGGAAATAAGCCCTACCAAACAGGGCCATCATGTGACTGCGTCCCAAGATCAACGAATAACTTGCTTTATAAAAGCAACAGTTCGTAATACATGTTTCCTAAAATTAGAACTAACATATATCATAAAAAAAGAAAATTGATGTGAAACTGGGGAAATAGTGGGTTGGTTTGGCATCCTTCAAAAAAATTAAAAAGCCAAAAAGTTACTAAAGAAGTTAAAAAGTTATCACTATTCACAAACAAAAATAAAAAAATTAATTTTACACAAAAAAAAGTACAACTCACTTCTCACGTGAGTTGTACTTTAGCTGACTTTGGTTGGACAAAGGGAACAAGTGGGTGCACAAACAAGATGGTGTTGTTCAGCCCGTGGAGGCCCATCACGGATCCCGTTTTGATAATATGAACCGTTCAATGTGTAGAACTCGTCGAGTACTATATGCTTGTAAAAAATCACGTTGATCGGATATCGTTAACTACATGATCAAATCAGTTTTGTATAAAAAAAGATGGTGTTATAGTTAATAGTTGACAAAAAACTAATCCGATCAGATAGCTATCAATATCCGATTAACATGATTTTTTACAAGTACATAGTACTCGACGACTTCTACACATTGAACGGTTTCGATTAGCAAAACAGAACCCATGGTAGGCCCCCACAGGCCGAAAAACACCATATAATTCAATGCCCGATAAGGAGGCAAGTATCTCCTATACACTGCTCTGCACCATGTTGCCCACCGTACTGTCTACTCGCCAAAAAGCTCCTCCAATACACTAATTTATACAATTTTTTAATACACATTTTTTCATAAAAAGTCAAAAAATTATCCCAAACAACCATATTTTTTCCTCAACTTTTTAATCTAAAAAGTCAAAAAGTACACTTATTTAGCACATCCTAAACGACCCTTAAATTTTGAATTGTGTAACTTTTTTAGCCAATTATAAACTAACACGTAGGGTTGTAGGATCTCTAACCTAATATGTTGGAGGAAAATGTTGTCCATATGAATAATATTAATCATGGTTAAATTGACGATGGTTAGTATTTCCCTTCTACGACTATCAGCGACTCCAGTTGACTAATATGAAGCAGCTCCAACTTTGCTGATATGAGCTACTTCGAAGACGAAAAAGTAAAGGAGCCCTCTCGCTTTCTAGGTTCTCTCTCTCTCTCTCTCTCTCTCTCTCTCTCTCTCCTATGATCCAATACATTTTTTCCCCTGTTTATGTTAGTATATCGTCCCGATCAAATTTGTAAGTACACCTAGAAAAATAAAATAAAATTGTAAGTATCCTATGTTTGGATTTCAAAATTGTTAAGGAAAAGGAAAAAGATAAGAGATGAAAATAAATTGACGGATACTAAATTCTCTATTTTTTTTTTGCTTGAATTAAGAAAATAAAATGAGTAGTATTTGCCAAATAAATAAATAAATAACCATTAAAAAAATGTATATGTATAAGTTGATTACATTTTTTCCTTTGATTTTCTTTTCCCTTGACAACTGGTTGGATAAGCATAAAGTTAAACAGTTTGATTTAATGGATGAACTATAAAATTGATATTTCAGATGTCTGCTTGCAATTTGAGAATTTTGAGTGCCATTCAAGTCAAATTACAAATATTGTTTCCTTGGCAAATATTAGTTCTATAATTAATTTCTTAGCAGATAAATCTGTGTATACATTTGTAAGATTGTTCTTGATTATAATAATGTATGTATATGCCTTTCTAGGTTAGGGTCGCGCCAATGCTTTGGAATTTATACACATATTAAATGATTATCATCTTTACATTTGTTGTGTTAGATCACCAAGTGTTCTAAAGATTTATGTAGTTGGTTCCAAAAAATTTTGGGGTTCAAGTCTTATAGTATACTCTTGTTTGCCCATTATATTTGTTAGGGGAAATTACAAAATAAACATCAAGGTTTGACCTTTGCAATGAATTAAACCCTCTTATTCTAATTTTTTGTCAAATTAAACCTTGATCTTTCAATGCGATGTCAATTCTAACCATTTGCCCATTTATGTTAATTAGAATTAAAGAGAAAGGTTAATATTTTTAATTCATTCTCATAATTTCTATTTTTCTTCTTTTCTTCCTCTCTTTTTTGTTTTATAGCGACCCCGGTCTTTTCCCATTCGGTTGTTGTATTTGGACTTATGTTCCGTAGACCCCGTTGTTATATAATTGTTGTTGTTGTCCTTTAATTTCTTATTTTTGAGTTATAGGATATGTTGGGCAGGTTTGAAATAGGTTGGTTGTGTTTGGAAACCAAGGGTTGATGTCCATTTAATTCCAACTAGTGTCTATTAAATTTTCATGATGGTTCATTCAATTCCAATTAGTGATCCATTCATATTCCATTAGTGGGATTTTATGACAAACTTGTCCATCCATATTTCTAACTAGTGTTCATTTAATGCTAGTTAGTGTTCATTTAATTTCAATTAGTGTTCATTTAATTTTAACTTGTCTTTTCATTTTCCAATTAATGGGCTTTAATAACAACCTTTCAATATCACTTGTTCAACTCCCTTTTGATTTCAAAACCCTAGAACCATCTTCTCTCTCTCCCTACACACCTTCTCTCTAGGTTTTCATCTCCCTCTAGTGTAAATCTATACTAAGTCCTTTGTAAGAAAGGTAGAGTGGGTTGAGGGCTTCATTTTTAATCTGAAAGTTTGGCGATTTGGAGCACTTTGGTTTTTGGCCTTCATCTTCTCCATTTGAGGTAGGGATTTCTTTGTTCTTTTTCAATACTCCGTCTATAGATAGACATGTGGTAGTTTTGTATTGCATGAAAATCATATCCGTGTTGGATTTGTTTGAAAATCATGAGGGGAACCTAGGGTTGGTTGTTTGAGAATGGTTTTGTTATCACTGACTATGGTTTGGACTAATTAGAGAGTAAAATTAGCATGTTATTGTTGAAAGAAGAGAAAGCCCTAAATTATATTTTGATTTGGTAAAATAAAAAGGATTTACGGATTTTGATTTGGTAAAATAAAAAGGATTTACGGATTTTGATTTGGTAAAATAAAAAGGATTTACGGATTTTGATTTGGTAAAATAAAAAGGATTTACGGATTTTGATTTGGTAAAATAAAAAGGATTTACGGATTTTGATTTGGTAAAATAAAAAGGATTTACGGATTTTGATTTGGTAAAATAAAAAGGATTTACGAATTTTGATTTGGTAAAATAAAAAGGATTTACGAATTTTGATTTGGTAAAATAAAAAGGATTTACGAATTTTGATTTGGTAAAATAAAAAGGATTTACGAATTTTGATTTGGTAAAATAAAAAGGATTTACGAATTTTGATTTGGTAAAATAAAAAGGATTTACGAATTTTGATTTGGTAAAATAAAAAGGATTTACGAATTTTGATTTGGTAAAATAAAAAGGATTTACGAATTTTGATTTGGTAAAATAAAAAGGATTTACGAATTTTGATTTGGTAAAATAAAAAGGATTTACGAATTTTGATTTGGTAAAATAAAAAGGATTTACGAATTTTGATTTGGTAAAATAAAAAGGATTTACGAATTTTGATTTGGTAAAATAAAAAGGATTTACGAATTTTGATTTGGTAAAATAAAAAGGATTTACGAATTTTGATTTGGTAAAATAAAAAGGATTTACGAATTTTGATTTGGTAAAATAAAAAGGATTTACGAATTTTGATTTGGTAAAATAAAAAGGATGACCGGTTCGGGTCTTGGATAGGCGGGATCAAGTTTTGCGAGGCAAAACCATTCCCTTAGTGAAGGTTCTGTGGAAACATCACGGAGTGGAGGAAGCCACTTGGGAACGTGAGTTGGAAGTCCGCGAGAAATATCCGGACATGTTTGTCGATATGTAATCTTGTATTTAGATTTCGTAATATTGTTGAACTTAAGAGCTTTATATATGTCTTAAGTTGGAAAATATTGAAAATGTTTTGGTTTAATGGAAATATTTTGAAACTTGCCTCATAATGGAAGTTTAGTGTAACATTGAATATGTTGAATATATTGTGGAATTGGAGTTATATCATGAAATTGAATACGATATGGAAATGGGAATCATGTATATTGAAAACTGTTGAAATTGAAAGGAAATTGCATATTGATAGTGCAGGTTGATATATATATATTGTGAGATGCCTCTTGATAAGAGATGAAATGACAGGTATTGGGTCAAGTTATTTATTATTGTAATATAATATTGTTGGAAATTGAGAAAAACCTGTTTTTGAAAACTTATGCATAATTTCGGGGACGAAATTCTTTAAGGGGGGGAGGTTATAGCGACCCCGGTCTTTCCCATTTGGTTGTTGTATCCGGACTTATGTTCCGTAGACCCCGTTGTTATATAATTGTTGTTGTTGTCCTTTAATTTCTTATTTTTGAGTTATAGGATAAGTTGGGCAGGTTTGAAACAGGTTGGTTGTGTTTGGAAACCAAGGGTTGATGTCCATTTAATTCCAACTAGTGTCTATTAAATTTTCATGATGGTTCATTCAATTCCAATTAGTGATCCATTCATATTCCATTAGTGGGATTTTATGACAAACTTGTCCATTCATATTTCTAACTAGTGTTCATTTAATGCTAGTTAGTGTTTATTTAATTTCAATTAGTGTTCATTTAATTTTAACTTGTCTTTTCATTTTCCAATTAATGGGCTTTAATGACAACCTTTCAATTTCACTTTTTCATCTCCCTTTTGGTTTCAAAACCCTAGAACCATCTTCTCTCTCCCTACACACCTTCTCTCTAGGTTTTCATCTCCCTCTTATGTAAATCTATACTAAGTCCTTTGTAAGAAAGGTAGAGTGGGTTGAGGGCTTCATTTTTAATCTAAAAGTTTGGCGATTTGGAGCACTTTGGTTTTTGGCCTTCATCTTCTCCATTTGGTCCACCACTTAGAAACTATACTTTCGGGCTTCAATTTAGACTCAATATTTGTCCAAAATCAAATCCTGATGAGGGAGATATGCCCATTTAAAAGTTGGATCAAAAAATCAATCACAGACCTTTGCACGTGTGGCCATCCTTGTTTTGGAACTACAGTAATCCGCACGTGTGGCCCAAAGGTCCATAGGCCCCATACGTGCAGCCAACAGCGCATTTGGCCCATTTTGCTTCTTTTTCACCTTTTTGTCTCATCGAGCCTCATTTCGCATGAACTTAAATAAGACTTAGAAATCAACTTAAAAGTGTCTAGTTAAATAAAAGAATGCAAACCTAAGCTAATAAATTTAAAGTAAACCCGAAAAGAATGACATTTTATCACTTTACATCACATTTCGTCAATGTTTACATTCTTGCTCGTGTAGGTCAAAATCTTGCGAAGTAATCCCTGTTACAAGAACCATTGTGAGTAATATTAGATGGACTCCATTAGCACCACTATATGTGTGCTTATTGATTTATGGAAGTGTTTTTGCATGTTGTTGATACAGCACTAAAATGTGTATCAATCGGGAAGTATGGAAGTGTTTTGGTATGAGCCTTAGTCTCATTTGTTTTGTTGATATTGGAAGAAATGTTAATATGATATTTAGTTCACTGTTATAGTTTGGCCAGGTTCTAAGCCATATTGATATAAATGGAAAGTTGAACAGATAATGGAAAATGAAACGTGTCATTGACATTAATGTCATGAAACTGTATGTTGGGAAAGTGAATAGTTGTGTTAACCATCTGTTGAATACTATTGCTTTATTCAATGCTTATATTTGGTTTAGTATGTTTCTATTAGGCTGTGGCTCACCCTATACGGGAACATCATTTTCAGGTTCAGGTGATATGCTACCTCCAAGGACTTAGCTTGGAAGGAGTTGGAGTTGAAGACTCTGTTTAGTTTAGTTGTTATTTATTTTATTTGATATTACATGTAAACAATCAAGCCGAGGGCTTAATTTGTAGTTGAGTTAGTACTCACATTTTGTGTCCAAGTGTTGGCTTGGAAAGATGTAAGCCCGTAGGGCATTTACTTATGATATGAGATAGGGGATGGACTCCATTAGCACCACTATATGTGTGCTTATTGATTTATGGAAGTGTTTTTGCATGTTGTTGATACAGCACTAGGGCATTTTGTGTCCAAGTGTTGGCTTGGAAAGATGTAAGCCCGTAGGGCATTTACTTTTGATGTTACATGTAATGCTTTTCAATAAGAATACTCTGATGAATGGTATAATGGTTGGTTTTCTTTTATTAATGCATGTCAATGTTATATATTATGGGTTTATTTTGAGGGCGTTACATGTTATGTCACTCTCCTTCTTTCCTTTTTTGCCCCAAGTTATGACAACAACAATGCCACTCACCGGAACTAGGATTAAATTGAAAAATTATCCAGAAGGAGATTGGTAAAAGGATTAAATTAGCCATTCTCTGATAGTTTGGATTGAAACTATATCAATTAAAAATACAGAGTTTAACTGAAAAAATAAAACGCAGGGTGTAATTTGTTAATGGGTTGAAACCATGGGGGTATTTATGTAATTTCTCTTATTATTTTGCACTTTGTGTGTATTTATGGACTCTTTGCAACTTTTTTGTTTGCCTCCACATGCGAGATAGGGTTGCATGTGATGGGGAGTGTGAAATAACCTAACATATGTTGTTGGGTCTATTTCCTAACCAATTTTAGTGGTTTATATTGGATAGGCATGTCGATTTTAGGCTAACGTTTAGATAAATTATATGATGCATTGAATATAAAAACAAAAATGAAACCTTGGCATAAAAATTGTCAACTATTTACAAAAAAAAGAAAGCAATTTTTGAAATGAATGAATTTAAATATTTTTCATGATACGAAACTGAGATTATCATAAAGAATCTGAAATGTGAAGAAAAGTTTAAATTACTGCATTGAGAATTAAAAGATGTGGATTAATGTGAATTGTTTGATAAGTGGAATTGATAGAAACAGTATAATTCAAAAACAAAAATAAAAGTAAAAATAAAATTAAGACTTAAATAATTACATTAATGTGAATTGTTTGATTAGTGAAATTGATTGAAACAGTATAATTCATCTAACAAAGAGATATATTACAGTTAAAAATAGAATCAATTGGAAGAAGGGATAAATATAAGTTGGGTTCACGCATAATTTTCATTGAGGACTAGAAAAAAATAGAAACCAAATGTAAAAATTTACACCAATATATGTGTATATATCTATATATGTATATCTCAAGGATATCAATGTACTCCTTCCAAGCGTTAACTAGATCTCTCGATCGCTTGGCAAATCCTAGCTTGATCATAGCTCTACGAATGATCTAGTCTATGGTGGCTATATCTCTCTAAGAAGCAAGGCAAGTCTATCTAGTTATAGGGTGGCACTTAATAGTCAATCAATTTGTTGTCCTAGTTCGCGGGTGTAGCCTAGAACATGAGAGGGGTTAACAAAAAACACAAAAGTTTCTCATTATATTTATTTATATAGTTATAGAACTATAACTAAAAGAAAGTATCCGTTGACATGGGTTATTTATTGTAGTTTTTTTTTTTCCCCTCATTGATTGGTGTTCAATTTACCGAATTTGTTAGTACAAGATTGCAAAGAATGCTTTGCATTCCAAGTGAGATGCCCAAGAGAAAAGGAAGGAGGGGAAAAATTGATGAGGAATCTATAACATAAAATAGTGAATGTAAAAACCTGACGAGAATTCTCAACTTGATATGTTAGAAGGTGCAAAATCAATGTGTGCTGGAGCTGCTATGTCCCGGTCTGATCCTCATTGTACTCATCTCATGCTATTGTGCTTGTATTAGGTCCGGGTAGAGAACATGTGATATACCTCAAAATAATACATTTCTGTTACCGCAATATATATTGGCAGCCATGAGTCATTTGAATCTTTTTTTTTTTTTTGGCCTTAAGAAATAATCAGCAATTTCTAAAATTGGTAAAATTGTAAACCCAAAAATCGAAAATCAAAAGAGAAATTCATGTAATTTGAAAAGTTTTAATGAAGGTTAATTAATTTGTAACAAAAACTTGATAAATGACTAATTGCCAAAAACATAAGGAGTAGATTAATAATTACAACTCTTTTGATCTATGAGATAAAAAAATTATGTACAAAATTTAAGATAGGTTAGGTTTAGGCTTATCATATTAAATTTTTAGGAGGTTGATTTAATTTAACATTTTTTTAAATTTTTTTTATTTATTTTTAAAGAGTAATGGATTAAGCGTGCAGGTGCTTCAATGGGATCTTATTCAAACTTTATATTATCAACTTATTAAAGATTAATATTTAACATTATTGTCATGCTCTCTATTTCTTAGGGGAGGGGGCAAAAGTTGGAAAGGAGCTTAAACAATATTACTATTTCCAACATAATCTATACCCTACAATTGATTGCGACCATTTAGCGTACAATCATTGATTATATAACAAAATTAGTGATTTTATATGATATATATATTTTTTCTATTTATAATTACCGTAATTATTTATTGAAATTTATTGACGCTACGTTTTATTTTCAATCGAAGAGAAAATTTTCTTATTAAAATATAAAGAAAAATCAAAAACAAAAATTGGAAAGAAAGGAATGAAAAATGAATGCCTCCTAATTATTATTAAGAAGTTATTCTTAATTTGATATATGCACCGAGTAACCCACTCGATTTAAATAATCCAACCTAATTGTCATGTGCTTTATCTTATGATATTAGGCTATGTTACATGGACTCTCAAAAATAAATACCCATATGTCGGACACCTAACACTTGGATAAGGGTGTAGGATATGTGTTCAATATTTTCCATCGGATGCTTCTTATATTTATGTATTTAACACTATCATTATATGTATGTATTGTTGTATAATTGCTATATAATGAGTAAAATGTTTGTTTGACATTGAATGTCACATATGACACCATTTTGTCTCATATAATAGATTAAAAATAAATAAATAAGATTTTTGCCAAATCTGTTTACTTTAAATTTGAGCTTTGATGGATCCGACCTCTAGATATGCATTTTCATCTGACACCTGTACTTGAGTCTATGTAACATAGTGTGGGGATGAGAATTTCGGAAATACTCCTTGAATCTAGACAACCCTAAAAGATCCTTGCACTATCACCTGAAACAGATAAACAACTCTGGTCGGTAGTGTTGGACTTAGCACTCTGATAGTTTAGTCAGTTCTATCTCTAGGTCATTGATCTTGTATATTTCTTGGAGCATACGTTGTTTTTACCCCCCACATTTCTCAAGCTCCTTTCCTCTTTTATGGAGTCTTTCTCTGGTCCCACTTTCTTGTCATGCTTGTTTTAGGATGGCCCAGCATAGTTGTCCAACGGGACCCTTCCAACTACCCTGGACTACTTGGCTTTGACACATGGCATGAATATCTCTTATTCAGCATCCCATGTGGTCTTTAACACCTATTCGGCGACGATCCATAGCCCAATGGGCTTTGGCCTCGTATGGCCCAATTGACTGGTTCACTTCAAAGTTGATTATTTATTTTCGGCTCTCACACATAGATATTAGGTTATTGGATCAAGATATGCAGACATTATATTAACATGTTAAAAAGGCATTAAGTGAGAAGTCCTATTTTATAAAATTGTTTGGGGTTAGGTCGTACTTAAGATATTTTATTTCAATTGGTCTTGTTAGTTTTCTCTTCCCCCCCTCCCCTTTCTCTCTCTCTCTCTCTCTCTCTCTCTCTCTCAATACCCATACATGCAAATAGTACACCTAGTTGAAAGAAAAATTATTAGGTGCTCTAGGTGCATCACATAATGTCATCCATCAATCACCAAACAACATGCCTCTATGCCCCAACACAAAATTGTGAGTCCCACTTCTCCCACTAACACAACTCTCCTACGGTACCACCTGACCATGCCCTAAGAGCACTAAATAACTTCTCTTAGTTGTAGGCACACTTCAAATGCTGATGTGGCGTTTATTTTTATTGTTTAAAAACTTTTAAACCACATAACTTTCATTATACGCATTCATTTTTAATAAAATTTATATCTCTGGAATCTACACAATAAGATCTTTGAAACAAGACCAATTGAATATAAAATTTTGTAAAACTAAAATATTATTATTTTTAGCTATAAAGAACTAAGAATTTCTCAATTTGCAAAATTGATAAATTTCTTAGTTTTTTTGAGTTTTAAAATTGTGAAATTTCATTTTCACAGAGTAATGTTGCATACAGTTGCTTCGTCAAAATATTATTATTATTTTTTATATAACTTTACATTCAATATTGGTCTTGTTTGATAGATCTCGATGAGTAGGTTCTAAAAATATAAATTTTATAAAAAAGCGGATCTGTAATATGAAAATTATGAAATTTTAAAGTTTAAAATACAAAAAAGATATTTCGCCATATCATCAAGCTTTTGCATCAGCACATGTCCGGCTCCTTTCCCTTTATAATTGAGGGCAAAATCATCTCACAATAAAAACAATTGGGAAAAAAGGACTTCTTGGGATAAAAATTTTCACATGAGACTTGTCCGAGCATAACCTCACCAAATAGGACTTATAGGTAATTAATCCTTAAAATTATTATAATAAATCAAAAGGTAATTAGGTACTAGTATGAGTCAAATGTCTCTTAACCAAGGTTTTAAAAAGCGGCCGCAACCGTTAAGTAACGCCGTTACGTAACAGTTGTGGTAGTTACCGCCACCCGTTATGGCCGCTTTTGTAGTGTGATTGAGATTCACAGGTGTATTGGCCGTAGCGGCTGCTGTAGCGGTCGTAACGGTGCCGTAACGGCCGTAATGGCCTGTTACGCACCGTTACGTAATGGTTCCGAATTGCTTTTTTCGAAAAAAACACAAAAAAAAAAAAACAAAGTTGAAAATGGGGGAAGAGAGATAGACAGAGAAGAGGGAAGATAGAGGAACAAGAGATAGAGAGAGAGAATAGGGAAGATGAAGAACATGTTATTGATTTGTTGAAGTTGTAAGACCTATGCTATTCTATTCAGCTGCTATCACTCAACCATTTTGTTTGTGTGTGTCTATCTATATATTGTTTGAAAATAATAATAATAATAATAAGTGCGGTCATTATCTATTTGGCTTGATTAATATATATATAATATTATATTAATATGATAATATTTAGGCTCTTATTTATTCTCTTACTTTTGTCATTGTTTATCTTATATATAATAGTTAGTGATTGATTTTTTGTATAATATAAAGTCATTAATTATTAAAATAAAATGTAAAAAACTCAGTTTATAGTGATTTAAAAATATGAAATATATTGGATCAAACTTAAAAATTTATAAAAATTGATCAATATTTATTTTAAAACCCAATAAATATGGTCATGGAAAAAAAAATGTGTGTATCTATAAAATTTTTTCAAATTGTGAGAAAAATAAAAAAATTCACGGTTCCGGTTAACTGCAACCGTTACGCTACGACCTTTACACCCCGCAACCGCGTCATCGCCACCGTTACGGCGACCGGAACCGCTTTTCAGAACCTTGCTCTTAACCAAAAATTTTGGCCCTAATTTTTAGGGTGCATTGTCTATGATATAAAGTTGTTGGTCCTGGCCAAGATAAACTAAATTTCATTGGCTCAATTAATTTTACAAACAAACATTTGGTTTGTCGTGCTAAAACCATGCATTACGTACCAAATGCCTAATGCTAAACTTAATTTTCATGTAATTATTCTAAATGCATATAAAAAAAATGTAACTTAAAATAGTTATTCTCCTGCATTTAATCTGCGAATAAGTTTTTTATTATATATATATATTATATACCTTTTTCCTATCAATTAAAATTTAAGAAACAATTGTGATCATAAATAATTTACATATAATGTAATATTTCAAATATTTACATACAGTAATAAAATAATTGTCCCTAATTATTTCTTTCAAAAATATTTTCTTATTTCATGCATTGCATGAGTTCATTGCTAGTTTTGCATATTGGAAAATAATGACAAACAAATCCTAATATCTATTTTAGAAAGCTCTATCATAAAAAACTTTAGAAATTGTGGGATTGAGAATTCCAAAAAATTAAAAATTCTAAAGAAATAGATGTTAATCTGTACAAATTCGCATTATTTTTATTTTATCATTAGATCCCAAAGATTAGGTGTGTACCTAATCTTTCCCCTGCCAAACACATTAATGTGTACTATTTGAGCATTGTTTTAAACTTGCATTGTGTTTCATGATTGTCTCAAAGATGGATAAGTGCCTGAGTGTCCCCCTAACAATTTGAAGAATGTCCATTTCTAAAAAATTAATGAGGGGTGTTCCAATGCATATCAAATGTGTTGGACCGAAAAGTATCTAATGAATGTGTCCAATATATGTCCAACACACACAGATCCTCCAAATGTTTGTGTTTTTTAGGTATTTACAATACATCCTAAGTCATGGTTATCAGAATCCCGATTCGGATCTTACGATCCTATGATCTTACGATCCATTTGAGTACAATCGATCCAGATCGTGTAAAAAAACTTCTTATAGGTAGGATCTTTCGATCCTGGTAGTGGGATCTTATAGGATCACGGAATCCCGATCTGAATCCGATCCTATCCGATCCAATTTACAAGCCTTATTTTGTATTGTATGACATATTTTATTGTAAATTTTATATTTGTTGTCTAAATACCAATTTATGTGGTCAAAATAAATAATAAAAATTAAGTAGTATTGAATCAAATAGACTAAGAAAAACAAACTAGGAAACAAACATTCAAATATTGCAGTAATTTAAGAAAATTAAATAGTCGGAAAAACAAACTTAGCTTTAGTGGAGTCTAAGGAGGGTAAGATGATTGCAACTTTATCCTAATTTTTGAAGATTATTTTTGTGACTTGAATCCACTCCACCAGGGATGCTAACGACAAGCCTTATCATTCGGTTAAGCTACTCTTTTGAGTTCTTGATCTATTTTTATATCCAACTTTGTTAAATATTTTTTCATCACTTTTTATGCATTATTGTAGATTGTAAAGTATTTTGTTATAGAATTCTTCTTCTTCTTCACCTTCTTTTTTGATGAAATACAAAACTTTTATCATCGAATTTTCTATTGTATAATATTATATGTACATTTTACATGGAGTATTATATTTTTCACAATATCTTCACTTCTTTTTAATAAAATATAGGCTCATTTTTTATATACTTTATAAGAAATATTTATTTAAATTAAATTATTATGTAATTTGTCTTTTCGGTAGGATCTTACGATCTTCGATCCGATTCTATGATCCAATCCTATAAACACCTCCAACGATCCAATGTAGGATCCCAGTTTTAAAAACCTTGTCCCAAGTCAAATGGGGGCATGCAACATTTAATGTTGGGATGGTCCTGCTCATTTGCATCTAAACTTGGACAAAACCTGAACTGGCTGCTATCTTCAATTTTTGTTTTATCAATTTATTTTTCCAAAGCCTGTATTAATTCCCTGATCAAAATTTTGCAGTGGAATTCTTTCTGCAATGGCATCTAGTACAGTGGTTCAGCGGGGTGTCGACATGTTCAGGGAAAGGAGTGTAGAGAAAATTATTCTTGTTGGGGCTTCTGGAGTTGGGAAAACATGGACAGCTAAACAGTTAAGTAAGCATGCAATTAAAGAGGGTTTATTTGAGATTTTTCTCTGGGTATTCTGCAACAGAGAATATCATGGAACAGCTCTTAGTGAGAGTATTACTCATCAATTGTCTCTCTTTCCCATTGCTCACGAGTGGGAAGCTGAGGATAGCAATAAGGGGAAAGAGGAGGAGGAGAACCATGTAGACTTGCAAATGATGATAGCTAAATCCCTTGAGAAGAAGAAGGTTCTTTTAATTTTGGATGATGAGGGAAACAAAATGAAGGAAGGACAGATAATGCCCAAATTGGAACTTCTGCTGAATCTTCCCAATGTAAGTTCATACAAGGTTCTAGTCACTAGCACAAATGCTCCCACGGGATCCAAAGAGGAGATTCCGGTGGAGCCCTTGTCTGTGGAAGAGTCATTGTCCTTATTTTGAGATAGGGTTGGGAGAAGAGTTTATGAAGATCCAGTCATTCAAGATTTAGCCGAAACTTTCATAGAAGAGACAAAATATTTTCCTGCTGCAATTATGTTGATGGCAAAAGCCTTCAATTATTTTGTTCAATGTGATTCTGGAACACAGATGCTTAAGAGTGCTTTGAAGGAAGCATCTGAATCTGATGGTAAAAACTATAATTTAGCATGGCTACTACGCAGTGGGTATGGCATGTTGCCAAGGAGTGTTTTAATTGACTGTTGTCAGCATGGTAGTCGCTTCTTTCGTGACCGTGGAAGCATTCATTACAGTGAGTTGATAGCTTACTAGATATTGGAAGGATACCTTGGGCATGTTGATTGTATGGAGAAGGCATATGAAAAGGGCCATTCTGTTTTCATAGAGCTTGTGGATTGCCAATTGCTGAAAAAACTAGATAGTGGTTATGTTATCATGGACAGTGACCAAGCAATCATAAATTTGGATGAGTTTGATCGCTATGGATTCGAGGGGACCACCAGTCTTGGCTTGGCTGATCTGTTTGAGGACTGTGAGGGGACAGCCAGTCTTGGCTTGGCTGATTTGTATGAGGATTGTAAGTGGGAAGGCTTTGGGAGAATCAATCAAGCAGATGGAATGATAAAATCAGTTTGTTCAACTAAAACGCTTTTTCTTAATGGAAATCGTTGTCTGGAAATCCTTGATAGTCTCTCTGGGTTGGAGAAACTCCAAGTTCTTGCCCTTTTCAACCCGACTTCCAAATCATTGACACAACTCTCGTCTGAAATGCGCCAGCTCATTGTGCTTGTTCTTAGAGGTTGTGATTTTTTGGTGGAGATGGACTACAAGTTTAAACTTACGAGATTGACTGTTCTTGAGATATCTAATCCTAGCTCCTTGAAAAGAATTCCAGATGATTTTTTTGCACATATGCTCCAACTTCAAAGCTTGCATATATCTGAATTGAAGGTTAATCCTTTACTTCATCTCTTTACAACCTTAAAGAATTACGCTGGCTCATTCTTAGAGGGTGTTCTTCCTTCAAAACAGTAAACAGTTTGAAAATTTTCAAAAATCTCATGGTGCTTGATGTTTCAGGTGCTACATCTTTGACAAATTTTATCAACAAAACCTTTCGACACACTCCAAAACTTTAGACGCTTAATCTTTCACATACCTCTATTAACAGGATACCAAAACTTCAAAATCTTGGACAGCTTACTCATCTATCACTACGTGGCTGTAAACTCTTAGATAGACTGCCCAAAACTGATTCACTAACTAGTCTCCAAACTCTTAATCTTTCAGGTGCTATAAAGTGTAAGGAATTCCATGAGCAGCCACAAAAACTTCCTAGCGGCCTTAAAATTCTTGATATATCACAAACTCCTTTAGAAAAACTACCTTTTGAGATTAATGCTCATCATCTCTTTATAAAACATTGCCTTCGGCTACAAAAACTACCTTGCATTGAAGCACTTAAAGATCTCGGGGTACTTGATCTTTCAGGTACCTCAAGTCTGGTTGAAATTGAAGATCAATTCTTTAGCCATCTGTCTTCTCTTCAAATTCTCAACCTGTCGGAAATTGGAATAAAAACTCATCCTTCAGTTTCCAATCTTTGCAACCTGCGTTAGCTATTATTATTGGGCTGTATTGCTTTGACAGAGATAAAAGATACATCTTTTGAGCAGATGTCTTACCTTCAACATCTCGACCTCTCTAACAGTGGGATAATAGGCCTGCCAGAACTTTCAAATCTGAGTAACTATAGCGATCCCGGTTATCCCTTTACTGTTCTGTTGTTTTCCGGACGTAGTTCCGTGGAGTTGGTAGTTGTACCTATCGTGTTGTCAACCTTTAAACTCTTTTGTTTGAGTTTTAGAACGAGTTGGGTTCGGTTGTTTCAGGTTGGTAGAGCTTTAGCTCCCATTGTTGTTGCCCAGTTTTTGAGCGGTCCGCTCGAGCGGATCTTCTTGCGCTCGAGCGGGGTTTTCACAGTTTCAGTATTTCGTGCCTCTGCAAAACTTCTGCAGATGTGTTTTCTACGCTCGAGCTGATTTCTTGTGCTCGAGCGGGTCGCGCTCGAGCGGGATTGTTAGCGCTCGAGCGGGTTGTACTTTTTGGTGTAAGTTCTGGGAGGAAGAAATCTACGCTCGAGCGGACTGGTTTTCGTGCTCGAGCGGATGTACTTTATTCTTGTGTGTCGGCGCTCGAGCGGGCCTTATTGCGCTCGAGCGTACCTAGATTTTTATTCTTGATGCTCGAGCGTTGTGTTCTCCGCTCGAGCGGGAGAGTCATATATCAGTTGACAGCTAGGCTATTTTAAATCACTTTTTACATTTCCTTTCTCTCTCTTACTTTCCCAAAATCGATTTTTGAGAGCTCCTCACTCTAAAACCTAACTTCTCTCTAGGATTTGATCTAATAGGAGTGTTTTCCTTACCTTGAGCCTTTGTAAAAAGTGTGTTGATCGTCGAGGGCTTCGTTTTGATCTGGAAATTTTGAGATTTGGAGCAACTTCGAGATTCTCCATCTTCTTCTTGGGTTCTACATTTGAGGTAGGGATTTCCTTGTTCTTTTTCAATACTTCGTCTATAGATAGACATGTGGTAATTTTGTATTGCATGAAAATCATATCCATGTTAGATTTGTTTGAAATCATGAGAAGGAACCTAGGGTTGGGTGTTTGAAAAATGGTTATGTTATCATTGATGGTTGTTTTGGGCTAATTGGAGTGTAACTTAGCATGTTGTAGTTGATAGAAGAAAAAGCCCTAAATCATATTTTGATTGATAAATTAAAATGGAGGATAGTGAACATTTTTTGAAAATCTCTATTGTTGATGAGGGTTGGGTGAAGGTGTTAATACCTAAGGGGTTAACTTTGGCTTTGGAATGGTTTGAAATGAATGTAATGGACTAATGTGAGTCATGGCTTTATTATCAATGGAATTGGTTTTGTAAAACAAAAGGAATGGATTTGGTTTTGTGACTACAAAGGGGACGGAGTTGTTTTTGTGAAAACAAAAGGGAAGTGGAACTTGTTTTGTGAAATGGGAAAAGTATTTTTTTGAAATACGTATGAAAATTGGATTGTTGTTTCTTGAGTGTTGAACACACACTTGTGGGGAATCGTAGCTTTAACTACCATGTTAATGTCATTGTTGGGTTTGTGGTCTCATAGTAGTTGAGTCCTTAATAGATGTACTAAATATTTGCATCTAGAGGTTTTGTCCTTGGTCATCGGTGGAGGATGACACGATTGTGTAGAATTGTCGTGCATGCATTATACCATTGTTGATGGAACATCATATGTGATGAAGTGTTGAGATACATTTTATATGTATTCTTGCTCGGGAAGAGGTAGTTATGTGTTCATATACTTTAACACATTGTTTGTATCTGGATCGTTTATGTATATGTGTTATACATGTTAGTTGTGCCTTATTGCATTTGGTTGGTGGTGTTATACCCTGCGCTACTAATCAGAGGTACCGTGACCTTCCAGCTAGCGCCTGGAGAACTGTCTGGCTAATAATCGAAGGTACCATACCCCTCCAGCTAGCGCCTGGTAAACTGGCTTGTTGTTGTGAAAGGTGTATCTTTGGCTTACTACGCACATAGCTAGTAGAGCAAAGTTTAGCTATTGTTGTTGTTTCAGTGTATCTAAGAACATCATGATTTGTGTTGGTTACAGTCTTAGAGGGCCGAGTTGCCTCATTGGTTTAACTTATGCATGTATAGTTATGATTGAATTGGGAATGAACCAAAATGCCTTTTGTCTTTTGGTAACGTGAAGAAGATCGAACACTTTAGAAACATGTTTTGAAAAGGGTACATCTATAGTATGTGTAACAAAAGAGAAAAAAAATGGAAGAGAGTAATGGACTTAGTGAATTTATTTCCTAAGAAATTGTTAATGTTATGAAAGATTGGGAACGGGGTTTAATGAAAGGAAAAGAAGGATGAATCATTTATAGCATTGAATGAAATGGTTGTTTTCGAGAAAAGTTCATACATATATATATTTTGTATAAACTGTCACACTACTATTCTAGTATGCGATTGAGCATTCATGATCATAGCTATCTGTAAGTTGTTATTGTTGAGGGTCATGTTGAGATCCCTACTGGACTATATGTTCATCCCACGTTGTTGAATCTTTTTCAGGTGTTAAGCAGGATGTGCTACAAGATGTGGATCTTCTTATTTGTTGGCCACGGGGCCTCTTTTGTATTGGCGGAATGCCATATATGTAAAAGGGTTACACCCTTCTTCTTGATTCTTTAATGATGTAAACCTTCGGGCATTTTATTCAGTATGCTCATGTCATTCACTTTTCACACTTTCTTTCTCTCATTGAATGTATGAGTTTATTTCCGCATGTTATCTCTGAAATGGAATTAAGTAAATGAATTTGGTAATACTTCGAGTAATAAAAAGTGGGGCGTGACAGTAACCTATCTGTGCTCTCTCTTAAAAGATGTACTAACTTGAAAGCACTTCCACCTCTAGAAACTCTATCAAATCTTGAGGAGCTAAATTTATGTGGTGTTAGCTCTTTGAAGGAAACTGGGGCTGGTTTTTTGGTGCACATGAGCCGCCTTTAGATTCTTGACCTCTCTGAAACCCAGATTGAACAGTTACCATCCATGTCAAACCTCAAAAGCCTTCGTCAGCTATCTATAAGAGGTTGTCAACATTTACAAACAGTGCCAAATTTGGAAGTGCTCATGAGCCTTGAGGTTCTGGATCTTTTTGGAACAGCAGTCACTCATATACCAGCCCTTGAGAATTTTAGCAACCTCAGACAGCTCCTCCTTAGGGGTTGTTCAAACTTGAAAGGGTTCATTCATGTGGAAATGATTGATCTGTTGGGGACCACTGTTAAAGAGCTTCCCTATGGAATCTCAAAGTTGACTCATCTCGAGTGCCTTGATCTGCCACACACGGGAAAAATACAAGGAGCTGAGAGCAGAAATATGAAGTCCCTGCCAGAAGTAGAGGATCCTTATCAGTGGAGTATGTCTAGGTTTGACAATCCTCACATTGCTATAAGTGGTATTCAGTTTCTTCAAATTTTAAAGAAAAACCCATCTTCACTGGAGACACGATTTCATTTATGTATCCATCCTACCAACGAGAAAAATAAGAATGGGTATACATATTCTTATAGAAATGACCATATTTTCGGAGATATCCTCTTCCGGACTGCAGAATTTGATCGTTTTAAAGAGCAACGATCACTAGAGATACATGGATTCGATCTTTTCCCCAGTGGTGTAGGGGATGATGTGCTCTGCAATGCTGACTGTGTGTTTTTTATCAATAACACATTCAACAAATGGTTTTCTGATATTGGTGTTTCCAGCCTTCAGGCAATCAAAGGCTATTGGATTGAGAGATGCACAAAAATGGAGGGTGTTTTTCAAGCAGGAAAGGAAGATGATATCGCTGAACTGGGGTTAGAAATTTTAGGGATTTCAAATGCCAAAAATTTGAGTAGTATACACAGTGGGAATGTGCATTGTCGGAGCTTTCAAAAGCTTAAATGTCTATATCTTGACTGTTGTCCTAAGCTTTCAACGGTTTTCTCGTCATCCTAGCTGCTAGAAAACCTCGAAGCTCTTCAAGTCAGATTTTGTGATAAATTGG
The DNA here is from genome assembly GCF_004153795.1 of Camellia sinensis. Lineage (NCBI taxonomy): Eukaryota > Viridiplantae > Streptophyta > Magnoliopsida > Ericales > Theaceae > Camellia > Camellia sinensis. The sequence goes on from NW_021025185.1 coordinate 217,523, forward strand.
AGACAGTATTTGAACAATCATCTCCAGAGCCTGAATTGCAAAATCTGGAGACATTATATTTGTGGAAATTACCAGAACTAACGAACATTGGATGCATATTGACCTCTCTACAAACTCTAAAAGTATGGGAGTGTCCAAAACTGCAGAAATTAGAAGACACTCTCAGATTGGCCGAAAGTTTACAGACTTTATGGATTTCCAATGTTGTTGATTTGAAGAACATATACAGTGGAAGCCAGCAACTTGAAACTTTGATTCTTGAGAGTTGCCCCATGCTTGAAACTATCGTCCCTTCATTGCAGCAGCCACAAAGTCCCATGACTATCAAAATCAAGTCATCCAACAAATTAAAGCCTGTGTTTGGAAGCGACACATTATTAGAGTCTATAATGCAGTAGCTGCACGCACTGAATCTGCACAAATTGCAAAAATTGGAGGAAATTGGGTTTAGAAAAAATGTTGTCACAGAATGCCTAAATTCCCTAGTGGCTTGAATATCAAGCTCTCCTCCTGTTAGCTATATCAGAAGAATTTGACATGGAATGAAACATTAGGGGTATTGGGCAATCGTAATTGAACAAAATATAAATTCATGGAGATGCTGAGCAATTGTTGCCTTTTGCACTCCCAATCTGACTTCAGGTTATTATTTTTAATATTACTCTTCGTAATCATTTTGATTTCACTTACAAGTACATCCACATTCTGCTGAAAGGTGTTTTTTTTTTGTTTTGTTTCTTTTTATTTTTATTTTTGTTTGTTCTTACCAGCCTAAATTCTAGCATGAGCTTCTTGATGCCTTTTATTAATCTGGAACAAGAAGCTGATCATTTTTCATCATAATCAGAGACATTATATATATATATTTAGATGCCTTTTTTTTGGTTTCTTTTTTAAAATCTTTTCTTGGTTTGACTTTATGATGTAATTACATATGCCTCTAAATCAAAGGTTTGTTTTCTGGATTTGTTGATACTTCAGCTTCCATCTGAAAGAAGGCTGCCAATAAATCATGGATGTAGAGGCACAAGAATAATGTCTATGGTGTTCATGAATATTTTGGTGGTTGAACTCTTGGATGACAAATAATGTGGGGCACGAATGGATACCTATGTCAGTGCTGCCTTATAAAAAACTTTATCCAAGTCAAGATGAACATCTGAAACCTTTCTCAACTTCTAGGGCCTAGTACAGTTAGTTGTCTGTCGTCATATACTTCTGAACAACTGAAACTGTTGTCAATTATAGCGATTCCGGTATTCCCTTTATTGTTCTGTTGCATTCCGGACTCGGTTCCGTGGAGTTAGTAGTTGTCTCTATCTTATTGTCGTCCTTTAATTCCATTTGTTTAAGTTTTAGGATGTGTTGGGCTTGGTTGTTACAGGTTGGTAGAGCTTTGGCTCCCATTGCTGTTGCCCAGTTTTTGAGTGGTCCGCTCGAGTGGGTCATTTTGTGCTCGAGCGGGGTTTACACCCTTCCAGCATTTCGAGTCCTTGCAAAACTTCTGCAGGTGTGTTTTCTACGCTCAAGCGGGTTTCTTGCGCTCGAGCGGACTTGTTGGTGCTCGGGCGGGTAGTACCTCGTTGGTGAAAGTTTTGGGAGATGGAAATCTACACTCGAGCGGACTGGTTTTCGCGCTCGAGCGGATGTACTTTATCCTTGTGTCTTGGAGCTCGAGCGGGCCTTCTTGCGCTCGAGCGGACATAGTTTTTTTTATTCTTGACGCTCGAGCGTTGTGTTTTCCGCTCGAGCGGGAATGTCGTATAACAGAGGGCAGCTGGGCATATTTGAATCATTTTCTACACTTCCACTCTCTCTCTTACTTTCCCAAAAACGTTTTTGAGAGCCTCTCTCTTTAGGATCTCCCTTCTCTCTAGGGTTTAATCTAGTTAGAGTGTCTCCCTATCCTCCGGCTTTTGTAAAAAGTGTGTTGATCGTCGAGGGCTTCGTTTTGATCCGAGAATCGTGGTGTTTGGAGCATTTTCACTTTCTTCAACTTCCCCGTTTGAGCTCTAACTTCGAGGTAGGGATACCCTACTCCTCTTTATGAGCTTTGTCTTTAAATTTTAGCATTTTGACATGTTGGGGGTTGTTGGGTAATTTTGAGAAAGTTTGGGTCTTTGTGTAATTTTACAAAAGATGGGGTTTTATTTATAATTAAACTTATAGGCATGCTTGGCATAGAGAAATGATATTGATGGTGAGCTATGGATGAAAGTGGAACCTTAGGGTTGTTATGTTAATTATGGGAAAATGCCCTAATTAGTTGGATAAATTAATTTGTATAATTAATTTTGAGAAATGAAGAATTGAATTGAGAGTATTCAAATTGAAAAGATTATGGGATTAACGGGTGTGGTTGGATTCATTTAATCGCTCACTCAGGTTGAATGTTGATAATATATCCATTTGGTGCATTTATTTTCGGTTTAGAAATAACTGCTTTGGGCTATCGGTGGAGGATAGTCTTGATTGTTGTAGACAATGCATGATGATTAGGCAAACTAAAACTAATCAATTAAGTAAGCCATTGAATATGGTGGTCAGTACAATACAGCACTAAAATGTGTATTGGTTGATTGAATTCGTATATGATAATTATTTCTATACATTGTATTGTGTGGGAGGAGATGGGAGATGTACTCCACGGTTTATTGGAAGATGGGGGATGGACCTCTAAATCGGATTTCGTGTGACATTGATACAGCACTACAATGTGTATCAAGTGTTGATTTTGGAAGTGTTTAAATTGATTTGATATAGTACTAAAATGTATATCGTTATCAATTGTGAAGTATAGAGGTGTTTCTATGTTATGTTGATACAGTACCAAAATGTGTATCGTTCGTATAGTATGGAAGTGGGTTATGTGTTATTGACACAGCATCAAAATGTGTATCCATCATGAATTTTGAAAGTGTTTTAAAAGATGAGTCTTATTCTTATCAAGGCATTTGGCTAAGTTTTGAGCCTTGTTTTCAAACTCAAAGTTGAAAAAGAAATGAGAAATGAAATGTAACATGGACTTAAATGTCATGAAACCAGAATGTGATATAAGTGAGTGTATCGGTGTTGACCATCTATCAACTGCTAATCTTTTAGTCATTGTTCATAGCTGGTTTAGCGTATTTCTGCTGGGCTGTGGCTCACCCTTTATGGGACATCATTTTCAGGTACAGGTAGCATGCCACCTCCAAGGACATAGCCTGGGAGACTAGAGGCAGACAGACTGCTTTTGTTGTTTGCTTTCTTTTGATGTATTACATGTAAATTCAAGCCAAGGGCTTAATATGTATTGAGTTAGCACTCTTCTCTTTGTAACCAAGTGTTAACTTGGAAAGCTGTAAGCCCGTAGGGCATTTGCTTTTGTTGTTAACATGTAATACTTTTGTAAGAACTACTCTGATTAATGGAAAGATGGTTGGTTTCTTTGTATCAATGCATGTCTAAAGAGATGGATTTTATGTATTATTTTGAGGGCGTGACATTAATATTCATTTCTCATTTTAATTTTGCAGGATCATGTATTCATTCTAGCTGCTACTGCACTTCTCCATTGCATTGTATTGAAAAGAAGTTGCTTTCTATTCCTGGGCGTTGCTTTCACCACCTCAGTTGGAGCATTAATGGGATTTTACTAGACAGGGATTAGGAGGAAGTTTAACTTTGAGGTGAGCATCTTTGTCTCCGGTTGCGTGTGATTCTACATTAGCTTACTGCTATTTTTACATTATTTTTACATGCCACCTTTGTTTAATATATTTTTTTCCTACTCTTGTTTCACTTTGTATTGTCATCTTTTGGCTCTTGTTTTATGCCATATATGCATGCACTGTAAGTACATTTCTGGGTAGGTTTGCATTTTTTCTGGAGAAAAAGTGAACATGTTGTATTTGGGCACCTTGGGTTAATAATCGCTTATTTGCCTTACTTCACCTCAATAAGCAATAGACTAGACCATCCATGTCCTTTCCCATTTCTACATTTTTCTACACTTGCAAGTTTTACCCCATTGAATAAGGGAGATGGAAAATACACCGAAAGCATCTCTCTACACCAACTGTACATGAATTTCTTTCGTAAGGCGGAAGGATCTCAATGCATCTGGTGGGTGTAAAAACAAATTGTGTGAGTCTGCTTAGAAGTTCCCTTTGAATAACTGTCATCTGCAGTTGCCTGTTTACATGAATGTCGTGTTATTTAGAATTCAGGGATCCTCAGAAAGCAATGCTTGACTGAAGTGTTATGCATCCTCTAGAAATTGAATTAGGGGAATCATGTTTTTCATTGTATTTGAGAGGACTATATGGTGCTCATAGTGTTAAAATGTGCCAATAATTCAATTCTTTTTTGTACCATTGTGTTGATTGTATCATTGACTCTATTTTATATACTTATCAAACAACATAGACTCCTTATGCCTACTTTTGTTCTGTGAGTCTGACAGCTTTGTTGGGCAAAAGAACTTCAAAAATAAAAATAAGAAAAGTAACCCCAAGGAGTAGGCCTAGTGGTAAGGTCTTGGGGGTGTGCTCCCTCCAAGGTTCAAGGATCAAAACCTCTTAGGAGTTAGCAATTCTTTGGGGCCATCGGACTGGGAGAAAAACCTTTGAATTAAATGTGGTGCACTTGCGGGAAACTCATTGCTGAGGGCCTGTGCACCCCTGGGGATTAGTTGGGCTTTGATCTGGACACCCCAGTGCCAATAAAATAAATAAATAAGTAAATAAAAAGTAAAACAAAGCAAATATGTCAATGTTGGTTGTTGGCCTCCCATTCTTTCAGAAATTCAGGGTCGTCTTGTAGAATGCTCACTCCAATGTGTTATCTTGATTTTGCATTGGGAAAAATAAAATTGAAAAAGAAAGTCTTTATGCATACTGCATTCTTCCTCATTTGTTCCACTCTTTCTTTCTTGCCCAAAGTCAGGACTGATTTATGATTTTTCTTATCATTTTAACCCTCTTTCTCTATCAGGTTTGACTTTTTCTTTTCATAATAAGCCAAACAATAAAATGTCCTATTAAAAAATGGTGTTTTTTATGGAAAAAACAGAAATCAAGAAATAATAAACAGGAAATAAACACACAAGCACACAAATGATTTATGTGGTTTGGCTATAAGTCTACTTCCATGGGTGAAGAGTGATGAGTGAGTTTCACTATAAATATAAAGATTACAATGAGCCGGCTCTTTCAACACAACCATCTCTTACATAAGATCTCCAAAAGACCATCAAACCTAAAATCCCAAAATAATCCAATATATACAAGGGTATGAAAAGAATCAAACCGGGACAAAATATCCCAAATACAAATAGTGGACCTAGCAATTATTCGGGTCATGTGGTCCCAATGAGTGATGACATAATCCGGATTGAATTCAAGTCACACCCATAAAAATTTTCTTCAGTTTGCATTGATGAATCCAAAAAGTTTCATGCATGCTTCGTTTTTCTACGCACGCTGCTTATCATCTGAACCATGTCAATGTTGGTATTCCTTCTCATAAATCCAATTCTATGTTACATGTGTAAGAACTAGAATTTCAATTAATTAATTATCTATTTAATTACAATTTAAAATTTATTATTATTTTTTAAGAGGAAAATTATAGTAAAATATAATTTGATCTAATAATTGTAATTTATGTAAATTAATGGAGAGACAAAATAAAATAAAAGAGATTAATTACTTTTGGAAGTCAATCATATGCTTATACAAAAGATAGGATAAAACCCTAAGGCCATGTTTGATTCACAATACTAATAGTGAGGTATTAATAATCCTATCAAATTAGTGTGGTATTAACTATCCCACCCCTACCCCATTACTAATAATCCTACAAATTTGTTGGATTAATTATCCATTGGATTAATAGTCCTAAACCAAAATGTCAAAACAAACATAGGATGATTAGGCCCACGGATTAATAATCCTAATCCCATGCTTTAATCCTTCCAATCAAACATGCCCTCATTATATTATTCTCCATCATTCTGTTATTAACAAAGCTAGAGTGAGAGAGATGACTAAGGTTGGAATCAAATACAGAAACATTAGAAGACATAGATGACAAAAAATCTCTTCACATTATCTGACTTCTTCTTTGCAGCTTGTTTAGTCAAAGCCTCAAATTGTGCCTGACTTCAGAAGAGGCAAAATGATGACCTGATAAACAAGATTAGGCCATTGCTTATGTTTCACTTCTAGCTCCTGCATAACAAGAAGATCCCATATGGTCATTGTATCAATTCTGCTAGACCCTACATACAGCTGCTCAATTTGTCTCTGCATTAAAATGCCAAAACAAATATGTTGTTGAGCCACAGACTCTCTCCCATCTGAAAGGTTATTTGCTATTGCTTGAATCCAAATAAGGCTCTGGACTTTTGTAGCTTGTGTAGAGGCAAGCCACATACCTCTCTACAAGTTCAACCTTGTGTCCAAAGTTGAAATACAATGACACTCAAATCCACCAGGGTCCCAAGTCTCACCGAAGCAAGCAAAGTGGAAATAAGCAAACAAAACTAGCAGAAGCTTTTTTATGCCCTCTAGAACAAATAGACAACTGATAGATGTCAACATTAATTGTTTCTTCATCATATTGTGCTATAGAACTCATTGTAACTAAAGAAATTGTTGAATTCAGATTTGTTAACCTCCTTGGCTTGATATCCCATAGCCAACACATCTAGTGAAATCCCCGTGTAGACACAAATTTTGAAGCGTGAAGGGTGTGTTTGGTTTGGGTTGGTTTGGTTTTGGGAGATAAATTTTCAAAAAAAAATTTGGGGAAAAAGTTTAGAAGTTTTTTTGGTTGTATATTTTGAAAATAGTTTTGGAGTGTGGGAGTTTGGGATGATTTGATATTTTGTTGTAATTGAGTAGATGTGTATGAGAGAAAAAGTGATTGAGAAGGAGAGAGGAGAGAGAAAAAGTGATTGATTAGAAAGTGATTTTGGAATTTTTTTTTTTTCCAAAATCACTAAACCAAATAAAATTTTAGAAAATTTTCTCCAAAATTTGTTTCTCAAAAACAAACCAAACAAAGCCGAAGTGTTTCAACACATTTCAAAACTCATGTTACAAATGTCCACTATCTAGTTTTTTGGACTAAATAGTGTTTATTATTTGAATAGGAGGTTCTTATTTCTGATCTATATTCCAAATCGTTAATTACATATTTTATTTAAATGAAACCTCCGATTAATGAAGAACAAAATAAATAATAGAAGACAATTTAAGAAAAATAAATATTTTATTGAAATTGTTATGGGTTTTGAACCATTGAATACAAAGTACAATTCTTGGGCTTGGAACCCTTTACATATTCATCTCCAATCTGCGTTTATAGCGTAGGCTCTTTAGTTTTCTGGATTTCTTTTCTTCTTTCTTGTAACGACTTCTTTAGCTCTTGATTTTTTTTCTCTCTCTGATCTTCACCCTTCTGATTTTCTAATCCCCTCTCTTGTGTGATGGTCTTCGTATTTATAGAGGGTCATCTAGGTAATAAGAGTGCCTCATCCTCAATTTGAATTTCAAATTGAATGATAGTGCCATTTGAATTTTGAATTGAATGATAATGTCATTTGAATTTAGGCATAATCACATTCGATTAATTGTATATCTAATTAATTGTATTGATTATTTGTATTTCATCCTGTATGGTGTCCTTGCCGTAAACTCTACAAGTGTCATCTTTCGTAGGCTCCACGTGTCATTTGTCTATTTTAAACTACGTCGTTTTATTTATGCACTTCAACGGATCATATTGATCTTTTTGGGAAGTGATTACCTACAACATTCCTATCATATACGTGTCATTGATTGATTGACCGTATTTGAAATTTTAACATAAACTTGGTTGAAACTTATGTGCCAACACCTTGAAATCTAAATTTTTTCTTTTTCTTTAATTCCCAATTGAATGATGCTTGAACATTTGTCATTTTTTGTTGATGAACTGTCAAATTTAGGAATCTTCTATTTAGGTACAATCTCTAAATGGAAGAGATAGTGAGTTTTCATCTATGTTACACGGACTCTTTGAAATTTCGGAGGTGGCCGTGTCGACACGACACGGCACGGGTACGGGTACGGGATACGGCTCATCACAAATGGATACGACTATGTTTTGCCCTAAATACAGAAGCAACGAAATAGCCCTAAATACAGAAGAAAGGAAAGAGGAGAGAGCAAGAACCTGGTCTTTGACTTCTCTGATCCAATTGACTCGCCGTCGACCTCCATGACTTCGACCACCGTAAGCCGTCGACCTCGACCTCCGTCCCCTTCGACTTCAATGATCCAGTCGCCCTTCGACTTCGACGAGCTCTCTCTCGCACCTTCTCTCTCTCCCTCGCGATTGCGATCGATCGCTTCTTTCTCTGTCTCTGTGTCACGTCTATTCTTCTTCATCTTCTGGATTCACATATATATACATATATAATATAACTATTATTATTATATAATAATAATAACTGAAAGTATTATTATTATAATAGTTATAAAGATGACAACAACTTATTATTATATAACTATTATAATTATGTAATAACTATTATATTATTATATAACTATTATATTATACAACAATTATTACACATATAATATATTTATAAGATAATATATAATACATATTATAAGATAATATATATTTATACATATTAATAAAAAAAAATAAACACATGTATGTAAAATAAATTACATTATTTATTTTTTATTTATTTTAATATAATTTGTTATTCCTTATTTATTATATATTTTTTATTTATAATATATATATATATGTCAATTAAAAGTAAAAAAAATTAATTAAAAATATTATCAATAAAAATAATACATAAGATAAAAAATAATAAATATATTTAAAAAATAACTATTTAACTCATCTTTAAAAAATAAATATATTTTAAAAAAAATAACTATTTAACGTATCCCCGTACCCGTATCCAAGTTTGGATTCATATCCACGTATCCTCAATTTTTAATTTTGAAGTGTCCCGTATCCAAGTTTGGATTCATATCCACGTATCCTCAATTTTTAATTTTGAAGTGTCCGACCCCCAGATACGCACCCGCACCCGATACCCATAGCCGAGTCCGTGTAACGTAGGTTTTCATACCCAGATATGGAACATCTACTTTTAATTTCCCCAATTCTATTACCACCACCACATTCTTCTCATTTGTATACGACTCATCATCTGAACTGTTGTGGCCGTTGTTGCTAGAAATCCGTCCATCCAAAGACTTGTCCATCATAAGATTCTTCCTCATACCCAGCATACTTGATACAATGATTCTTTCTGTCATAATCTTTGTAGGCTTCAATACATCATCAATTTGGATAATAATTCCCTTGTTTTTAGCTCTCTTTTGAATCATCACTTTTTTATAATCACTATCTTCATCATTCCTACTTAAAACATCGTCTTCTAATTCCTTTGCTTCATTGCAATGCATATTTGGATCCACATTGAAAATCAAGAACTGTCTAAGAATTAAGTATTTGATTACCAGCACTTCCATCAAAAATCAATTCTTACCATGAGATTTGATCTCAGAATTGGTGCTCCAATTGCTCATCTTTTGTAGTAAGGCTAAACCAATGGTTTGATCCATGGTATAGGGTTGGAACCTTTGCACACCAGCCTTGATTTCATATGTAAGTCCATTAATGAAGCACTTTATTAAGAATTCGTCAGGCGCATTCTGGGTTGTGTCAACTATTTCTGGATCGAAGGACTTGAAAGTCCTTGTCCTTTTATTCCTTCTTGGGTCATCTAATGCCTACGTGATCATTATCACTAACAACTTCATCAGTTTGCTTCGCGGAACTTGGAACCTCTACGTGGGTACGACAAGGAAATACGTTTTCAAAGAAAGACGCATTTCTTGACTTCATGATGGTATTCTTGTGTATATTTGAAATATCAAAATTGTGCACAAGAAACCGATATGCACTACTATTCTGTGTATAACCAATGAATATACAATCCATGGATTTCAGGCCTATCCTAACCTGTAACCGCCATTTTTGCAAGACACCCCCACATTCGTAAGAATTTATATGAAGGCGTGGGGCATTTCAATACTTCATATGGTGTCTCATTAAATAATTATATTACTCTATGCCAAACCTATGAATCACTTGATGAATCATTTCAATTTATTTGTTAAATCTATAGATTTTGTTTGTGTAATTTTAGTTGATCGCATATTAGACTTATATTGCAATTTTATGAATATACAAATTATAGCTTGTCTAGTTTTTTTAAGGCTAAAACTTTGTCTAATCAAGTATAAAAATTATAACTTATCTTATGTCATAACTCTCGCGTAAAAAATGAATTAGGATTGGCTTGTGAATGTATAATTGGTCTAGACATTAACAATGACTTAGAAATTAGTTGACTCAACCTTTACGCCAATTTAATTATAGCCTAATCATTAAATAATTATATTACTCTATGCCAAACCTATGAATCACTTGACCAATTTATTTGTTAAATCGGTAAATAGATATCTGTTAATATTTTGATAATCAAAATTAGAATTATGTACATATTTATTTAAAAATTTAAATTGGGTTTAAAGATTTATGTTAAAACTATTAAATGAACAATTAATTATATTTATGTATGAAAAAACTATATAAGATCAGGATTTTATTCAAGTTTTATGTTCAAATTCAAGGAATAAGAAAATTTTAAATATATATTAGTGTGTCTATTAAATCTAAAAACCAACTAACTAATGTAATTTAATATCTACACAAATAGTATATTATTATATACATTATGAAATTACTAGGTTTTATTTAATTTGCTCATGACGATCATCAAAATTTATTTCTTGGATTTTCTTTTACAAACACATGGAGTTCTGTTTGCCACAAAATTGGATAACATTGGAGGTTGTTGATACAGGCATGTGCATCACTTAGGCATATAAGATCTTTGATCCTTGAACCTTGCAGTCGTGTTGGGCACCTTCTTGCCAAGTTGTGCACTTTAGGCAACACTTAACAACCTTGTTCCATGTCTTGTATAACCTAAGTTGAGGTGTGTTACACCTAGGCCAAGTATTACCCCTCCTAGCCGAGGTCAAAGAGACCTTACCTGTCCGAAGCCTATGTTTTGATCCAGGATCCTTGCCTTGTCAGAAGTGCCCATGCCACCTTATTTGTTGTACTCCCTCCGTCCCAAAATAATGGTCCCTTTTGGGGAATCTAACTTTTTTTGGTAGTACAATTATTGCATTTGAAAAAAGTTAATTTTCCAAAATGACCCTTTTGATAGTACATTTTTTTGAGAATATCAATGTCATAATTGTACTTTTTATATTGTTTATTAATTTAAAAGAAGGGCAAAATAGAAAATTTATATTATTTTTGTACTTGATTTTAGAAGAGGGACTAATATTTTAGGACAATGAAAAATGGAATAAGGGACTAATATTTTGGGACGGAGGGAGTATATACTTTGACCTACTCTTGTCCTTTCATTCTGACACCTTTTGAGGAGACTTGACCAGATGATGCCATGTGTCCCAGTAGTGGGTTTAAGTCAGTCAGCTGTTGGAAAATCCATATCTTTTGTCACATCTTTGTCTTGAAGAGTGAGAAGCTCTAGGAAGAAAAAAAGGAAGTTCTTGGAGGAAGTTAGATTTTTCAAGCTTGATTCTTAGACTTTGAACCATTTGATTTGTGTTTTGAGGTTAGATTTTTGATCTACTTTTGTTGTTTTTTTTGTTAATCTAATCACATTGTATGATCTAGCATGATTCATGAGCTATGTATTGATTTAAAGTTTTGTTTTAGAGAGAGAAAGTGATGTTCTTGTGTTCTTGAAGAAAAATTTTGTTTTGATCTAAAAGTTTGTATCAAGTTCTATGTTTTTATATTTGTTTTCATGAAATTTTCAAGTATGGGTACCCAAGTCCATATTTTTGAAGTCAAATCATGAAATCTCAAGTTTTTAATAAGAAGTTATGATTTTAGTATTCATGTTCTTCGTGTTCATGTTCTTCAAGGGAAATCTAGATTTTTAGATTTCATTATTCTCTAAGTGTAGTCACCGAGACCCACTCTTGTCCAACGTTTACACCTAGGACAAGCATTGCATTTCACGTAGGCCTACCTAGCATGATCACTTGCACCTTGGTATACCTTGCATGCACACCTAGGCCGACTGCAGCACATCTTTGCCGACCACCTTGTAACATCCCAGGCAAGAAGCCCACAACTTGGCCAAGGATGATCTCCTAAGTTCACCCAGCTAGGTCATTTCGGTCTAGTTCATCTTTGTGCATCCATTCATTGACCTGGTTTGTACCTGGCATGCTTTTCCAAGAAAAAGATATTGATTTAACTCCTAGCACATGTTTTGCTCTGTTTTGACTTAGTTTTGGGAAGAAATGCCGAGATCTATTTTTCTCATTTGAAACTTGTTTTGAGAGTGTATTGCATAACCATCATTGAGCATCTCTTCTTATCTTCTTGAAGTGCATTTAATGAGATTTGCCATGTGTTTGTAGGTCTTAGATCTTTGTCTTAATCCCCACGTCCAAGGAGCCATTGTGAGTGGTATTTTTAATAAAGTTATGTCATAATGTTTTGATAAAAGCTTTACGTTGTTTTGGAAAGTATTTGATAAAGCATGAATGATTATCCTTTAGTTTTTGTACCAACTATTATGTTGGTTTTGATGACATTATTGAGAAGTCCTTGTGTGCTAGCGGACTTTAAAATAACTAGCACATTTGTTTGAGCTATCTCCTTTGCCACCAATAGGTGGGCTTGTCGAATCGATTTTGGATTGGTTATTCATTTGTTTTGTCAATAAATGTTCATCCTTTGTATTACATAGATGTTTGTAAACATCATTTGAAATTTTGAAAGCCTTTAATTGAGAACTTGGTTCATCCTTTGATTTTGTTACAAGTTATGATATTTATTGTTTTGATAAAATCTTGGATATCATTCATTCAAAACTTTATTACTTATATTATTCACTATGTTTTCAGCTCACTGTAGACGCGCCCGCGGGGGCCTCAATGCTACAGTTCGGACTCGATTTGTGTCACGGTTCTTTATATGAACCAAAGAGTCCAAATCTGGCAAATCGTTTTGAGAAACGGATTTTTGAAAAAGTAGTGCCAAACATGGACTGCTTTGCCAGATACAGAGTCGCCACCTAAATATTTTTAAAATGGGAAATTTAGGAAACCCTGACTCGGTGCCGAAGGCCACATGTCCGTCATCACCGGAGTTGTCTCGGCTCGGGAGCTTGGGTACGATCGGGGAAGGTCAGCTATGAGCACCCCCTTATATGAGGTTGTCTTACACACGGTTGTCCCATAAAGATGGTAGTTCACGGACAATCAATTACTGATTGCCACATTAGCTTTCAATATCTCAAGAAGAGAAAATTTGATGAACAAACATACACTCGCTTACACTGGTTCATCTCCCTACCTTTCTCTTTTCCTTATCCATCACCATCTACGTACATCCCCTCTCTCCGCCTTAACTCTACCCCAACCACCATCACCGCCGGAGATCCAACACCACCACGCCAAACCCTTCATCAACACCAAATCTAAACCCACACCACTATCCCAAACCTGCCATTATTGCCACCAATAGACTACATTGTTGGATCCCAAACCCAAACCCAAACCCAAACATACACTTACTAATCATTCATCACTGTATCAATTATTGATTTATATTCTTCCTCAATTTGATAAATCATTCATCACTGGTTATCCTAAGCCTAAACCCAAACCCAAACCCTCCATTACCAGTATCAAACTCACCATGGCTTAATTCGCTAGAGAGAGCGAGAGACGGGATAAATGAGAAGGTACAGAGGTGAGGTCAGGTAAACAAAAAATTATTAGTTAGTTAGGGCACGCATGAATCACAAACTCCCATACCCCTTATATTTTTTAATAACCTAACATAAAATCGTAAAGTTGATTATTCACCCAAAAAATCGTAAAATTGATCTCTTCCACTAATCACAATACACGTGGAGCGCTATTATAATTGACATGCAACATTTCTTCTTTACAACCACGGTATTGGATGTGGAATAAGTGACTTCACAAATTTCCCCGACACCAAGCAATCTGTCAACTTCTTCAACAACAGTCGATGCATGCTTCGTGGCTGACCGCCGAATTTTCTGAATGATTGGTTTTACTTTTGGGTCAACGTTTAAAAGATACTGGGCCACGACTGGATCCACTCCCAACATCTCGTACGATGTCCTTGTAAACACATCAAGGTTGCTAAGTAAAAAGGATCCCAGCTCGCTTTTATCAACTTTGCTTAAGGAGGTGCCGATCATGAAGAATTTGTCTAGACTCCCATCGATTTCGATCTGATCAAGGTCTTCAGTTGCCTTTTCGCTGGGGATTTTCCTTATATCCTCGAGGCTCTCTTGATCCGATACTTCAATTGAATTTACTTCCAGTTCCTTTGGCCTCTTTGTAGCAACAATAAGATAGCATGCCTGTGCCAATTTCTGAGAACCCCGAATTTGATCGATGCCATACTCAGTTGGAAAGCAGAGTAGTTGATGGTAGGTGCTTGGCACAGCCTGCATGGTATGCAACCAAGTCCTTTCCATGATGAGATTGTATGGTGACAGGAGTTTGACGACTAGAAATTCTACATCTACTGATCTGGTTCCCGCCCGTACTGGTAGTGTGATCTTACCCAAGGGATATTCAGGGTTGGCGTTGAAGCCGAATAGTGGGTAATCAGCCGGCAACAAATCCGAATCAGTGAAGCCAAGTTCAACAAACGTCTTGTAATACATTATTTCTAAGGTACTTCCCTAGTTGATGAGAACACGCTCAACTGTGAATCTGTTCACGCATAGCTTCACGACGAGGGGATCGGCGTGGGGGAGAGTTACTCCATCTAGGTCGGTGTCGTCGAAGCTAATCCTCCCAATTTCATGGGGCCGTTTGGCTGGCGTGATTGGCTTGGGTAGGCTAGGTTGCAACTGAATTGTATGTACCTCAGCTGATGACGACATGCTGCATATCATGTGAATTACACCAAGTGGAGGTGAATCCAGCCATAGGGCCACTAAGATCTCTTCTACTATTTCTCGAATCCCATTTTTTGCCCCTAATAGAAAGGCGTCTTTAAGGATTGATGAATGTTCTGGACTATCCTGAAGGTCCCATCAAAACATTCTCACAAACAATTTTGTGCGATCATGCATTGATTTTATCTTCTGAATGTGCTTGACATGTGGCACTACAATTAGAATAAAGTAAGTTTATAATCAAGTTTTGTGTGCAGTTAGTTGTAAAAACCTACTGTAGAATTTCAACTATCTTTTGAACCATTTTTTGAGTATCAGTTGCTTGTAAATGGGTCAGACTTAGGAATGCTACTTGCATTAATATATGAGGTTGCCTTATACATAGCTGTCCCATAAAGATGGTAGTTTACAGACAACCAATTACTGATTGCCACATTAGCTTTCAATATCAAAAGAAGAGAAAATTTGATGGACAAACATTCACTCGCTTACACTGGATCATCTCCCTACCTTTCTTTTTGCCTTATCCATCACCATCTACGTACATCCCCTCTCTCCGCCTTAACTCTACCCCAACCACCATCACCGCCGGAGATCCAACACCACCACGCCAAACCCTTCATCAACACCAAATCTAAACCCACACCACTATCCCAAACCTGCCATTATTGCCACCAATAGACTACATTGTTGGATCCCAAACCCAAACCCAAACCCAAACATACACTTACTAATCATTCATCACTGTATCAATTATTGATTTATATTCTTCCTCAAATTGATAAATCATTCATCACTGGTTATCCCAAGCCTAAACCCAAACCCAAACCCAAACCCAAACCCTTCGTTACCAATATCAAACTCACCATGGTTGAATTCGCTAGAGTGAGCGAGAGACGGGATAAATGAGAAGGTACAGAAGTGAGGTGAGGTGAACGAAAAATTATTGGTTAGTTGGGGCACACATGAATTACAAACTCTCATACCCCTTATATTTTTTTAATAACCTAACATAAAATCGTAAAATTGATCTCTTCCACTAATCACAATACACGTGGAGCGCTATTATAATTGACGTGCAACATTACGATTGGCTACCCGTAAACTATTTAGTTTACGGAACAACCTTAAATAAGTTATTCTCTTAAATATACAGGAAGTTTTATAATACACACACTCTTTTGGAGTGCATCATATGTCCCAATTATGATATTTGTGGTTTTTCATTATGACATTGTGGTTTTATTTATAACTTAGTTATAACTTGGTTATTTTATTTTTGGAATTATGGGTTTTATAGGATTATTTTGGGCCAACTTTGAGTCCAAATTTGAGTGGGTCCCACACGTATTTTGGGGTGGGTCCAAATAGGTGACGTGTTCTTTGCCGCATGGCAAGTCACACAACAACAAAGAACACGTTGGAAACAGTTCGTCAAAACTATTTATGAGTAAGTGGAAACTTGACGTTGTTTTCGGGTTCGTGGAATGGACAATTGAAGAGTCAAAAGTAGGTTTCTTTGAAACGGATTGTTTCACATTGAAACTTGAAGAGAGCTTGTATGTGTTTATAAGTTCTAGGTGGGAATATTTGGGTTGGGTCCCAAGGGGCATCCTAAGTTTGTAGAAGGGAAAAGTTATGGACAAAGTGGGCTTTGGCTCAAACCACCACACTTGCGTGCTGCAGCCAACCCCGTCAGTCTGACCGGCCGGTTGTGGGTCGGTTCTTATATTAATTTTTTTGGACAAAATTTATTTGAATTTTTTCAAATTGGAAAATTATTAGCTGACCCCATTTGATAGGACTTAAGGCTTGGTTTGGTTTGGTTTGGTTTGGTTTGGAAAATTATTTGAATTTCTAAACGAAATTAATTTAAATTTTACACCAAATTTTTCTCTCCAAAACAGTGCCTCTTCTAGTCCAACAGGTTCAAACATATTGACAGTTGGCACCATACAGGTTCAAACTGTTCAAACATATTTGAATTTTTGTTTGCACCTGTTCTGTTATTCAACAGATCTGTTCATTTCAAAAACATACCTATTAGGTTTGAAATTCATACATGTTCGGCTCTTTAAATACCAGGACCTTTCCAGCAATTGTTTGATTCCGAAAAAACTCACTTGTTGCTTTGCATTTTTGCTCTCTTGCATTATTATTCTTCATATTAGTTTTTAGAAAAAAATTCTAAGAGTATAGAACAAGGGTTTTGGTTCGCTATACAGATTATTTAGAGTGCTACTACAATCTGTGAAAACTTTACAACTTCTACGGAACATTAGAAAATGGATAAATTTGACACATTGAAAACTTTACAATCGAATTTGATGAAATTAAAACTCAAAATATTGAAGTGACATGAAATGCGTACTCAGATATTATAAATCTTTTTTATGTTTGGTCTTGTTTGGTGGATTTTTTTTAAAAATTAAAAGTTAATAATTAGAAGGAGAAACTAAAAGCATCATTTTCTCAACTCTCAAGTAATCAGTTTTTTTTAACGTATTTAAGCTATTTTTACCTAATAAACAGCCATAAACAGAAATTGCATCAAATAATCCAACACAAACTTGCAAATTAAAATAAATTATGATCACCTCTCAAAATGTATAACAAAAGCCCTTTTATGTCTGCAACCGTATAATTCTTAGACGATAGTATGGATCAAACCATATTCTCATTTAGTCTTTACTAATATTTGGATTTGGCTTACCTATACTCGGCTAACACATGATTTAGTGACACCCAGTTGGTTGGGCTTATTGTATGCTCGTTATTGTGTGTGTTTGACTTTCTTACATAGTTGCCTTTGATTTTAATGTAATTCTGATAATATTTGTAAATTATCTATCTTTTACCAATAATTCCTAAACTATGAGTTTTATTGCATTTTAATTGCTAATCTTTTGATTTTGTCAATTTTGATTCCCATATTACAAAATGTGAGTTAAATAGTCCTCGCCACTCACGCTATCTAAAATAGTTAAATGGGAACTGAGGTATTATTTTCATTGAAAAACAGAGAAATTATACTAATAATTCCTATATTTTAATCTTTGTATCATTTTGGTTTTTATAATTTCAATTAGTTCGACTTTAATCTTGAATTTATGATTTTATCTTAATTTGACCTAATTGATTACAATTGTTAACATGTTTTTATTTATTAATTATTATTATAATGAAAAATGCACTCAGAGCTATATCTTTTAAACATAAAATTGTAAAGTTGCTTAACTTGATAAGTTAACATCAACTAATTCTGTGATTGTTTTATGTCAAACTTCTAACAACATTATTAATTGGATTAAATTGACACAATTTAAAATTAATGATTAAAATTAATCAAATTGAAAGTATAGGATACAAAATGACATATGAAACAAAATGGAAGGATTATCGATATAATTTGCCTTAAAAAAAATCTAACCAAATTAAAAGATTGAAAATCAAAGGGGAAAATTTAGCAGAGCGTACACTATTGTATTTAATCGTTTGGGTTAGGGAGCAAAATACAATCAAGTATACACTTTGAGGATCATATATGTATTTCATTTTTAATTTTGTTAAGGTTTCATGCGAAATTTTGAAACTATTCTAGCTCCAGTTAATTAATGTGGACAGTGTGAATTGTGGGATCGTTTAAAATCAGATTTTATACTTTAGGTACCAAATTGACAAACTTAAAAAATCTAAAGAATAGAAGATCGTTTTAACTCCTAAAGCATGCGTTATTTTTTTTATATTTTGTTTTAGTCTCTTATGTTTTAATTTTATCATTCTGGTTTCCAAAGTTATTAATTTAAATCAATTTGATCTTAGGTCTAATGTTCGTCTATATTAATAATAGACATATGGATAAAAGACAATTGTGGTCCATGAAGTATATGTTTATTGTCATTTTAGTCCCTCAAATTTAAAATTTTGTTATTTTGGTCCTCAAAGTTATTAATTTGAGTCAATGTGATATCTCAAATTGACAACATTAAGGACTAAAATGACAAAATTTAAAACTTCAAAGACTAAAATGACAAGAAACTCATACTTTAGGAACCAAAATAATATTTTATCCAAGGATAAAATATTTTTTCCGTTATTAATGTAAACAGATGTTAGAGTGTGGTAAAGTGGTTTAGAAATACTCCAGAGTTCGATCAGACGTCCCTGATCCTTTGATAGCTACTTGAAAAAGGGATGAACACTGGTCGGGGGTGTCGAAATTAGCACTCCGACGATCAAATCAATATTATCTCTAGTTTACTTCTATTTCAAGTTATCTTATCTATTCTCACATGCCTGCTTTAGTTGACATTCCTCCCTTTTTATACTACCTCTGGGCCCGAGGGACGAGCCCACTCTTGATCTTGCACATAGTTACCTAGTCGGCCTTCCTGTTAAGTGTTGGCTCCTGTTTGGCTCTTTATACGGCCGATTCATTTATTCGGCTTTATCAGCCCTTGGTCAGGGCTGAATTAATTTGGCCGGATGTCGATCAAATTCCTTGGCCTTTTCCTAACTAATTTTATTCGTCCTCCAGATAGAGATATAACTAAATTGACTCAAATTGACAATTTTGAGAACCAGAATGACAATTAAAGCTTAAAGGACTAAAATGGCAAAGAACGCATACTTTAGCAACTAAAATTATCTTTTATCCAAAATAAAAACTAAAGATGTGTAGTTTGAGAAGCATTTGTTAGTTGTTTAACTTTTAGGTGGTGTTAGTTTTGAGGGATTGAGTCATGGGATTGGACTAATAGTTTATCCGAACTAATAGTCTGTTATTTGGTTCAAAATTTTTGCTCCGTACTATTAGTCCCAATTGTGTTAGATTATTGTGTCCCATGGGTTGGGGGGGGAGGGACCCAAATTGGGAGATAAGGGGGTATATGAGATTAGGCGTTGAAATAATTATTTTGACCGTCTACTATTTAATTATGTATTATATTTAGTAAAATTCAATAAAATTTAAATGTCTCAATTTAAAAATAAATTAATTTTATTTAATTTTTATTGATGTTTTACTTGTTTAATTTTTTAAAATAATTTTTTATAGATATTTTATTGATGTTTTATTTTAAAATTTTGTTTATATTTTATTTAATTTTATTATTTAATTATTATTATTTTTCAAATAAATTTATGTAAAATTTTAATTAAAAAAATAACATATATTTTTATTGATATTTTATTTATTTAAAAATAAATTTATTTAATTGTTTAAAAAATAAAATAAAATAAAATTTTATTTAATCTAACTAAAAATAACTAAAATATGAAAGATATGTTTGATATTACTATTACTTAGTAAATAATTTAAAACAGTAAAATAATCATTTGAGCATTTATCATTCTCCATAATATTCTAAACAAACATAAGATTTAATAAAATAGTCCAATCCAGACATCTAATCTCATCACTAAACAAATATAGGATACTAATCCAGTCAAACCAAATAGTCTGGGAACAATATATTCCAGGACTAACAAGTGGATTCCAATCCCCCTTATCTAATCCGTCCAAACAAACACACCCTATATTTCACTGTGAATCAAGTTAGTGAGTAGAGCTTTATATATACTTGCAAGCCTGATAAGCAAAAGCAGACAAGAAGACAAGCAATTCTGACAAACCAGAGAAGTAGTCTTTTAAACTTTGAATCCAGGAGCAAATTGTTGGTGCTTGTGAACTTTGAACTTGTTTCTCCATGTCCCCAGTAGCATTCGGTAAACTTTTGAAGTCAAAAGGACCTTTTTGAATCGGAACAACTGAAAAATATATGATTCCACGTATGAACACCTCTTTCCATGTAGAAATTTAGGATATATTACACCGTTGGTTCCTCTAATTTGAGTAAAATTTCACTTTACTCATCGTAGTTTTAATTTGAATTCTATACTTTCAATTTTGTTGCAATATAATTCCTCCGTCACTTATTATTATAATTTTGAACGGAAAAAGAGCAAATGCAAAACTAGAGAGACCAAACTGAAATTCAAAAGAAACTATAAAGGTCACTGGTGTAATGAATAAATTATGATAGTAGTTCCTATAATTTCTTTTGAATTTTACTTTGACCCTTCTAGTTTGGCATATGGCCTTTTTTCGTTCAAAATGTCAACAACGTACGATAGATAGACAACATTGAAAGAAAATTGAAAATATGATTAAATTATTCAAATTAAAACTATAAGAATTAAAGTGACACTTTAGTTAAATTACCAGAACTAATAATATGATTTATCCTAGAATTTATATGCTTTATCAAAATAAACAGATATGTCATTTCACTAAATTAAGAGTAATATAATTGTGGGTAATTTAGCATGGGATTATACCACAATCTAAAGGCTATTTGTACTATTTTTTTTCAATGATTTTTCCTCTTTTTGTTACCAAATAAAAAAA
Organism: Camellia sinensis; assembly: GCF_004153795.1. Classification (NCBI taxonomy): domain Eukaryota; kingdom Viridiplantae; phylum Streptophyta; class Magnoliopsida; order Ericales; family Theaceae; genus Camellia; species Camellia sinensis. The sequence goes on from NW_021025185.1 coordinate 239,005, forward strand.
TTCTCCAGTGGATGGTTTGTTGACATAGCTCTTTCCATCAAGAAGAACGGACACTTCTATGGACTTGAGGCATTTCATGTTGGACAACAATGGGAGTTGGTGAATATTTATTATGGGAATTTTCGGGATGTGACACATGTGGTGTAGCAGTACTGGACATCGGGGAGGGTTAATCTAGCATTGTGTTGATGACACAACTTGGCTATACCGTTAATGTTTTAAAGGTGTTACTGGCTAGCTGCGTGGGATTGAGTTTGTAGTAATTCATCATTTGGAGAAATAGGATGTTGAGGGGGAATTGGATTCCACCTTCTACAATCGATACCACGGGAAAGGGCATGTAGTCATCCCCTAGCATGATTGAATCGTTTTTGCCAGCTAGTTGAATTTGGACATCATTTGGGATGTCAAATTCTCAGCATCAGTTTTGGATTTTGGTCGGGGTGTCTACTCTTCACATATGCATACCCATGGTCTTGGAAAGCCGTAAAGTTTAGGGTTTTCTTAGGGTTTTCTTGCACAGAGATCTTGGGAAACTCTACGCAGATTCTAGAAATCACTCGTTCTAACCTAGGGAAGTTCTGAAATTTTGAATACTGTGGTTTGAAGGTTCTTGGTAGACTTATCAATGTTCTAAGTTTTTGTTTTCCTAGTGTTACAACAAAATTCTAACCTAGATTGTGCAAGAACAATGGCAATATGCAAAGAATGGCAGTGAGCAATCTGGAAACAGTAAAGAAGTATAGATTCAGAGCATGAAGATATAAGAGAATTGGATTGCAGAAATTCAAGAGTGATGAGCATTCAAATATGATGAAAATAGGCTAAACTAAGTGCAAAATATGTGAAGCAAGAATATAATATACATAAAAATTGAGGAATACTGGAAATTTTTGAAGAACAAGTTCAAGAACACAAGAATCAAAACTTAGAAGACAAGAATGAGAGACGTACAGGTTGGGAATGGAGAGGTGGATGCTGGATTTGAGATCACCGAAGTGAGGCGGTGCTTTTGGTTGGAGCCGAATGCTTGAATATCACCGGAGATGGCGATCGGAGTGGTTGCGGCAGAGAGCTTCGAAGGGTCAACAATGGAGATTTTGAAAGTTTAGAGAGAGAGAGAGGGAGAGAGAGAGAGAGAGAGAGAGAGAGAGAGAGAGAGTTGGCGTGTGAAGTGAAAGGACGGAGAGAAATGGAAGAGTTTTGTGGGAAATGCAGGCGGTAAGGCGAAATCATTTCAAATCCTTGGATGACGTGCCTGGCTGACGTCATCTAACGTCAGGCGGCATGGGACAAAGTTGAAATGACACATTTGTTGATGGCACGTGACGGGGATGAGCCAATGAGATGGTGCCACATGTCTTGGTGGTTTCGAAGTTAGTTAAAAAACAAACTTGGAATCTTGAAATCTTGAACTAGCAGGTTATGACCTCAGCTAGTAGCATGATCTCGATTGAGATGTTGTACTTGGATGAGACATAACATGTTGGTTCTTGATTATGATGAGTGGACACTTGAGTCTTTGTTCCGTGATGCCGATGAGTCTTGATCTCTGTTGAAGGGATATCTTTCATCATGTCGTTTAGCCGACATATTGAGAGGTTAGGCGATGTAGGTTCCATCACCTCAAGTTGCTGAGGTAATAGAACCTAGGGGGCAATTGTGGGGACATATTTTTAGGGTTGTCCACGTGGCTGAGGTTATTGGCCGAGGTGCCACGTGGATGAATCGAGATGCTGAGATATGGTGTTACCATATCGGAATCTGAGATATTCAAATAAGGACAAGAGTCCTAAATTGTTTGAGGATCTCTGGTTGGATAGAGATGAGACTCTTAAAAGAGATTATTCTAATCTGGATTAGAGGAATCCAAGATAGATGTTATCCTAAAGGATAGAGTTTTACGAAGTGGTACTTCTAGAGTACGAGGGCACTATTGACTATAAAAGTAAGGAACCCATATGGGTTTAAGGTATGCTTTTCGTTGTGCATTGTTTACTTATTCTGATATCTTTAAGAGATAAGTTGATTGACTTGATCGTCAGAGTGTACCGGGTAAACGAGTCACCATGGTGTTTATTGTCTTTTTGTATGTAAGTGTTGGGCTTTTTCTATTATTCCGTGTATTCTATGGTTAAGTTCCTTAGATCTCGGTTACGAGATCTAATTTAGTTGTGAGGTTAAAAAACAACATTCACATTATCCATCATGCTATTGTTAAAATTTGGCATGATAAGTACAAAAAATCTCCAGTAGTGCTATCAATTGTGCCAATTTTGGAACGATAGAAGGAGTTTGCCAAATTTTAGCTTGATGAATGACTATTAACATTATAAAATATATCATATTGCCCTAAAAAATGCCATGTCATATAACCAAAGGGTGTTTTTCCAACAGTAACTAGAGTCCTTCCAAAGGCATTTGTGGAGCTTGTACACCTTCCAAGACAATATTATGTGGTCCATCGGTCCAAATATTCACCATGAGAAGCACCGATTGACCACGTGGCAGCCAATACTCCAAAATGATCATGTTATGGATATTAGCATCCAGTGATAGGCCCATGAGCCTAGCCACATTAGCAATTGTATGATGCATAGATGTCAGATCACTTGAAGGTTAGTTGGACCAACACTTGCACCCTTCAGTCTATCACTTCTATTAATAATATAATTTATCTTAAACTTTATATGGTTTATCAAAATAAACAGATATAGCATTTTACTATCATTGTGGGTAATTTATTAGCATGGGATTATACCACAATCTAAAGGCTATTTGCACTCTTCTTCTTTTTTTTTTTTTTTCCTTTTTTTGTTACCAAATAAAAAAAAATTCCCCAGAAAAAAAACAACATCCCATATATGTGGAAAAAAAAAACTGTAGAACCTAATCGCTATTAGAAATCAATAATGAACAATATTGTTTTCTCAACCACAAATTAACGCACAAATAAGTTTCGAAACCACTATACAATCAAAATCAATAAACCCTAATCACCAAGTCATTAGGCAATCAAAAGGATAAAATCTCAATCATCAATGAGATCAAAAAGGGACGGGCTGTGGGCAGGTTTCTGAGATCGAAGAGGGTTTCCCTAATCTACTTTTACGAACTCGGTATCAAAGTTAAATATATCAGTTTGCTATTCAATCGCCTCAAGTTAGAGAGAGAAGGGCAACACAGAACAGCCCGACAGAGAGAGGCAAAACCAGAGCTTATACATATAGATACACCCTACTTCCATATTTCCCTCTCTCTCCTCCCTTGTGTGTGTTTCTTGGCCTAAAAGTGTGATTTTACCTTACTTTTGCACCAATACACACACTATTACACCTTGCTCCGAGATTGAGGACTTTGAGGGTTGATTCTTGAGTTTTTGGGCTGTTTTTGATCAAGAGAAGGAGGCTGCCTTGGCTGTTCTTGAAGTGTGCTTCAAGGGTGAGCATTTTACTTTAGTTTCCCCAAACTTGCACTAGCTTTTTACCTATCTTACTTGCTGATTTAGTTTTTGTGCATAACATAAAAAAGGCTTGTATTTTCATGCTTAAGAACTTTCATTAAGAGTCTTTCATGGTTTGAGTTCAAACTCACCCTCTTAGGCCTTATTTGGCCTTTTTGTTGCCTCTTTGGTAAGGCTTTGTTTGCTTAAGTGTTTTGGTCTTCTCACCACTGAAAACCAGTGGATTTTCAGTGGTGAGGAAGGTGGTTTGAAGTCTTGCATAGGGGAGGGACACCCCTCTCCCTTCATTGTTTGTTTCTTTGCATTTTGGCTTAAGAGGGTAGCATGTATGCTTGATCATTTTTGGCCTCATTTCAGAAGTTTTTTGGGTGTTTTGGGTCATGTGTGATCTCTGTTTTTGGCCGGATTTGTACCCATTTTCATGCTTAATATACTTGCTTTACATTCCTCCATTTGGCCTAGAATTGTATCTTGTGTTTAGGCCATGATTCTTGCATGTGTTGGCTTGGTTCTATGAGGATGTTGACATCATTTTACCATGTTTAAGGTCTGTTGGCCGTCCATTTCAGTCATGCTTGCCTTGTTTGGTGTCATCTCTTTGTGTTTTGGCCTGTGAGCCTTGAGCATATTGACCTCTAGCATGCATAACTATGATCATCCTCATGATTTGGCATCATTTAGGACCATATTTCAGTCCATAAATCATGCTTGTATGCTTGCATTTGTGACCTCTTCCTTGCCTTGAGGGTGTGCCCTTTTATGCCTAGATATGAGTCTTGGTGCACACACCTCTTTGGAGTCACTTTAGCCACCATAGTAGGAGGTTTTGGAGTCCCTTTTTGCATGTTAAAATTCTGTTTTGGCTTGTCCAAGTCATGCCATAAGTGGTCATGTTAGTGGGAGTGAAGTGCCTCTTTTTGGTGCCTTAACCTTAAGACCTTTGGCTTGCTTGTTGGCATGAGTATTGGTCCACCTTTTGGACACTTTTGGCCACTGTTTTGAGGAGGGTGAAGGTCTGCCCCTTTACCATTTTAAGCCACCAATGCATGCTTGTTTCATGTTTGATGTATGGTTGTTTCATTAGGTGTTGTAGCATGATGATTTTATTGCTTAAAGTGTCCACATTTACATTGTATTTGCATCTTGTGTGCCTAACATAGCATGCTTGCCATACTAGTTGCATGACACTTGGCATGCCTTGCATATTGTTATCATGTTGCATTTTGAGCCATGTTTGCATAACATGCATTGCATTACTTGGTTTGGGGTGTCAAACCAAGTGTGAGGGTTAAGGGGCGTTCATACCATAAGTGATGTAACGTGCCTTAACTTTCGGTCACCGGGGCCTTTGACTTCAACATGATAATGCCTTGGTCTTCATTTGTGTGATTGCATGCATTTTTCTATCAAATGGCAAGCTCGATCTCTTGGGCTATCATGCACCATTGATGGCTCGAGGATCGAGGGCCATGCTTCCCTAAGCTCAAAGCATGAGGGGAAGCATGACCATGCTCACATGTGCCTGAAATCCCATGCCATATACTGTCTGTTCTCTGTTGCTGTCAAATCTGTCTTCTGCAGGAAGCTTCTGCCGATCGGCATAATTCAGTGCCGACCGGCCATTGATGGTTGGCCGATAAACCCAAGAACAGCCGATGGAAATTCTGCACTGCCGGTGGGAATTTCCCCTAGCCGGTGGTACTCTGCAGCATGCAAGGAACTTGTCCTAGGGCTTTGGCAATTTTCAGAGAGACAAGGCAGTATAAATAGAGGTGGCAGGGGTATGGTACGGGTTTTCTGGGCAAGACGGGTTCGAGCATGCATCATTCGCGTATCTTGAGGCGGAGGCTGTGGCCGTCTCTCTCCTTCATTTTGCATTCTTTTAATTAAGTAGAAATTCTGTAATAATTAATTTATTTGCTATTCGGACTGTAATATTTATTTGTACCCTCCGAGCGAGGGCAAATCTGTAATAAGTGTGTGTGAGTGGTGTGTATGTCTTCCAATCCCCACTTCTTTCTTCCCTTTTATTTACCTGCTTATGATGGTAGACTAGGGCATATTTAAAATTAGCATACCTTATGCAATGCATGCGTGCATTCATACATTTGCCTTGCATGCACCGGGCTCGGCGCATCACGCTAACTGCATTTGTATTTCGATTTCAAATTGAATACGTGATAGTTGTAGCATTTCGCATATCATGTTTAGGTTAGCCGAGCCTATCTAATTGCATCCTGTATGTGCTGCATTAGTCAATTTAACATGAACCAAGATCACGCATGTTTGCTAACCAGTTTATTGTTTTGGCTTGGAGTACGATGTAAGTATTTACGCTTTAGCATCATCGCATGCGTGTGAATGTTAACATGATAGCATGCTTACTATGTGGCTAGATGCTTATGTGATATAACTGCTTGAATGCCTGTGGATGAAGGTCGAATTGCCTAAATTGGAATAATTCATTAAAACTGCGAGTTCTAAGCCCACTCGATAGTGGCAAAACCATTTTTTTCTCAAAGTCCACTCAAGGGTGGCAAAACCTGCATTTTAGCCTACTTGCGAGTAGCAAACCATTTTCAAAACAAACAAACATACTATGTTTTGTTCCAATTTAGATGATTTGGTCTATATTTGTTTGCTGTGCCCATAACATAGTAATAACCGGAATAAGAACACATAACGTTTTCAAAATCGGATATCACGGTTAGTAGAGGCCGATCTTCGGATCGGGCGAGAGGGGGTGCTCATAGCTGACCTTCCCCAATCGTACCCTAGCTCCCGAGCCGAGACAACTCCGGTGATGACGGACATGTGACCTTCGGCACCGAGTCAGGGTTTCCTAAATTCCCCCATAAAAAATATTTAGGTGGCGACTCTGTATCTGGCAAAGCAGTCCATGTTTGGAACTTCTTTTCAAAAAAATCTATTTTCTCAAAACGATTTGCCAGATTTGGACTCTTTGGTTCAGATTTAGAACCGTGACACAAATCGAGTCCGAACTGTAGCGGGGCCCCTCGCGGGCGCGTCTACAGTTTCTGGCGACTCCGCTGGGGACAATTAGACAGCTTGACTCGAACTCGTGATATCCCATTTTGATTTCGTTTATGTGTCTCTTTGCATTGCATGTGCATTGGTGCGCCTAGGAACACAGTGTTTGCCATCTGCCATTCCTGAACGATTTGCCGGA
>NW_021025185.1:262493-314391 GCF_004153795.1 Camellia sinensis
TTGTTGAGAATTATTTGTAGTCTAAATTTTCTTTATAGAATTTGAAATTGAAAATGATACTTATGCTCATTCAATCATTTTTATTACAGGAAATAAGACAATATGAAAGCATCAAACAATGGACATTATTTCTCGATTTGAACATTTTTTATGAAGGTCTTTATAAAATGGTGTCATGAGTAATGCTTTTGAGTACTATTGTCATGTGACAAGTTTATATGTACCTTTTAGATTATGGTGTGGGCTATTAGTTTGCTAGAAATATTGGATCTATTTTGTATGACAGGCTTTTGTAATGAATTTTTTAATTAAGGTGTTTTGGATATTTTGGGATTATGAAAATGCGGACTCTTTTACCTTTTACAATTAGGCCATGTTTGATTCACAAAACTAATAGTAAAAGTATTAATAATCGCATTAAATTAGTGTGGTATTCACTATCTAACTGGATTAGTAGGATAAATTACCCCCTTGTCCATTGTTTGATTTGCATTGGATAAAAAAAGATATTAAGGTAAAACAGCCTTTTTATTTTATTTCCCAACTTAGGATATATAATCCACCCCTACCCCATTACTAATAATCCTACAAATTTGTTGGACTAATTATCCATTGGATTAATAATCTTGAAACAAAATTTCAAAACAAACACAGGATTATTGGGCCCACGGATTAAAAATCTCAATCCCATACTCTAATCCTGTCAATGAAACATGCTCATAGAGTATTGAGCCATTAGAATAAAATAGTGTTTTTGTAGATATATAATGTGAGCAGGGATAAGTGAGAGACAACCATTAATGGTTAGCAAATCATTGAAAATTTCAAGCTATATATTATTGGTAAGTGAATATTAAATATAGCCTATCATCGCGGTTAATAACTGTTCCTGTAAATAAAATTCAAAAACAATTCTATGGGCATAGCGATGGTGTAAAACTGATGGAATATAGCCAAAATATAGCAGCGATTCACAAAATGTTTCAAAAGTGAAGGATATAGCAGCAGTCGACCCGTCGCTATAAAGTTATCAAGTAACGGGTAAATTTAAGATATAGTGACATTTATAACTGTCACTACATCGACCATCACAATAAAAATAACTATACTAGCGTTTGAGGAAAACGTCACTATAAGGATATGCCAACGAGGCTATTGCGCTGGTTTGGTCGTCGCTATTTCAACTGCTGGTAAAGGTCTTCTAGGTTTTAGCGATGCTTTTTCCTACTTTTAGCGACAGTTTTGGCCGCTGCTAAAAGTGAATTTTTTTGTAGTCCTTTCCCATTATGATTCATGAAGCTCTTTCTTAGGTCAAAAGGGCTTTTCTTTATTGTAAATACTTCTACTAATTGAAAAAAAAAATTAAAAAACAAATAAAAGAATCATTTCTTAGTTTGACTGGGCTTCTCTACATTGTAAATATTCATATTGGTTGAAAAAAAATTTAAAAAAAAATCTCCTTGTTTGGATTTCAAACTGAAACACAATTTTTTGTTTTTCTCTTTTAATTTTTAGATTCACCTAATCTATAATTAAAGGCTAATATTGAAATGGCTTTCTCTCTCTAGGACTCCAATGCTAGGTTATTCTTTTACTTGGGCTAGCTAGGGAGTCAGGTGCTATTTGTTGTCCGTCCTAATCGCCACTATCAGCAATAGTTCAAGCCTACGGGGAGAATGTTGGTGAGGAATTGTCTTTGGCGCTTCTTCGCCAAACTGTACTCTTTCTTTTTTGGCATTTATTTATTTATTTTTTTTTTGGCTTCATTCACTTCCATTTCTTGATTCATAATGGACGACAATATGGTTAGATGTTCGGGTAAGGTTATGTTTACGTCTGATGAAGAAGAACACATTGTTGCTGGCTCTGATGTTAGAGCCAGAGTGATCAATGTTATGGATTTTTTTCCCCTATCATGGTTGATTGGATTAAAGCTTGTATAACCAACCCTTCCTTCTCCATTTGCATTAATGGGGGTCTTTGCAGGTACTTTAAAGGAGCTAGAGGGAAACTTCGGAGGAAACCAGTTACTAGACGGTTCGATTAGTCTTTCGCCCCTATACCCAAGTCAGACGAATGATTTGCACGTCAGTATCGCTACTTGAGGAGTCACCCACGGTTGAGACGAGATCCTTTTGCGCCCTTACCTTTTTGTTATTGTTATGAAAGTCCATACTATATTATTGGCTAATAAGGCCATTAATCCTTGCTTCAAATTCCATTAAAGGGGTGATAAAAATAAAATAAAATAGAATTGTTAATAAGTGTTTTGTTGAAGATTTGATATTTTTTGCAGGGGTGATACACACCTAGTTAGTCTCATTAAAGAGGCGCTTACTAAATTTCAAGCTTTGTTTGGCCTGTCTCCTAGCCTTGGTAAAAGTCATGTTTTTTTTTTTCTAGTGTGGAGACTAAAGTTAGGAAAGATCTGATGGAGATCAAAATTACCTACACCAATCTTTTTGTCCCTTGGAAGGGGGCCTGGGCCTCAAATCCATGGAAGTTTGGAATAGGGCTATTGTGGCTAAGCATCGCTTGTTTTTGATTTCTAGTGGTGATCAGTCCATGTAGTGCCAGTGAGTGAAATCTTATTTGTTAAAGGGAAATGCTTTTGCGAAGTTAGGATTCCTTTTGATCCCTCTTAGGCGTGGAGGAAATTGTAAGGACTCAGGAGTGTCACTTACCCCCTGCATTAAACATTTGATTGGTGATGATAATGACACTGATAATTGGCACCTTTAGGCCATTTAATCAAAAAATTTGGTGAAATCATTTGAGTCTGGTTTGATTGTTCAAGCTAGAGTTGAGGAGATCATCTTAGGGGTGAATTGGAAGTACTTCCCAGCCCAAACTTGGGAATTGTTAGAATTGAGAAATCTTACCCTTCCTAACCTTATCACTACAAGAATTAACACTTTTGGCAACAAAAAAATTGGTCGCTAAAAGTCTATTTTTGGTCGGCAAAAGTTATCCGCGACCAATTTTTTTGGTCGCTACTTTGGTCGCCAATTGAGGGTCGGCAAAAGTAATTCGCGACCAAAATTTTGGTTGGTCGGCAAAAGTTGGATTTGCCAACTAAATTTTTGGTCGCTAATTATTCAATTACTGCGACTAATTTATTTTGTCGCTAAAACACTTTAGTTGCGAAAAGTCGCCTTTTGCCGACCAAATTTCTTAGTTGCCAATTGACACATTTCGCGACCAAAAAGTTTGGTCGCCAATTGTGACATTCCGCGACCAAATATTTTGGTCGCCAATCGTGACATTCCGCGACCAAAAAATTTTGGTCGGCAATCGTGACATTCCGCGACCAAAAAGTTTGGTCGCCAATTGTGACATTCCGCGACCAAATATTTTGGTCGCCAATCGTGACATTCCGCGACCAAAAAATTTTGGTCGGCAATCGTGACATTCCGCGACCAAAAAGTTTGGTCGCCAATTGTGACATTCCGCGACCAAATATTTTGGTCGCCAATCGTGACATTCCGCGACCAAAAAATTTTGGTCGGCAATCGTGACATTCCGCGACCAAAAAGTTTGGTCGCCAATTGTGACATTCCGCGACCAAATATTTTGGTCGCCAATCGTGACATTCCGCGACCAAAAAATTTTGGTCGGCAATCGTGACATTCCGCGACCAAAAAGTTTGGTCGCCAATTGTGACATTCCGCGACCAAATATTTTGGTCGCCAATCGTGACATTCCGCGACCAAAAAATTTTGGTCGGCAATCGTGACATTCCGCGACCAAAAAGTTTGGTCGCCAATTGTGACATTCCGCGACCAAATATTTTGGTCGCCAATCGTGACATTCCGCGACCAAAAAATTTTGGTCGGCAATCGTGACATTCCGCGACCAAAAAGTTTGGTCGCCAATTGTGACATTCCGCGACCAAATATTTTGGTCGCCAATCGTGACATTCCGCGACCAAAAAATTTTGGTCGGCAATCGTGACATTCCGCGACCAAAAAGTTTGGTCGCCAATTGTGACATTCCGCGACCAAATATTTTGGTCGCCAATCGTGACATTCCGCGACCAAAAAATTTTGGTCGGCAATCGTGACATTCCGCGACCAAAAAGTTTGGTCGCCAATTGTGACATTCCGCGACCAAATATTTTGGTCGCCAATCGTGACATTCCGCGACCAAAAAATTTTGGTCGGCAATCGTGACATTCCGCGACCAAAAAGTTTGGTCGCCAATTGTGACATTCCGCGACCAAATATTTTGGTCGCCAATCGTGACATTCCGCGACCAAAAAATTTTGGTCGGCAATCGTGACATTCCGCGACCAAAAAGTTTGGTCGCCAATTGTGACATTCCGCGACCAAATATTTTGGTCGCCAATCGTGACATTCCGCGACCAAAAAATTTTGGTCGGCAATCGTGACATTCCGCGACCAAAAAGTTTGGTCGCCAATTGTGACATTCCGCGACCAAATATTTTGGTCGCCAATCGTGACATTCCGCGACCAAAAAATTTTGGTCGGCAATCGTGACATTCCGCGACCAAAAAGTTTGGTCGCCAATTGTGACATTCCGCGACCAAATATTTTGGTCGCCAATCGTGACATTCCGCGACCAAAAAATTTTGGTCGGCAATCGTGACATTCCGCGACCAAAAAGTTTGGTCGCCAATTGTGACATTCCGCGACCAAATATTTTGGTCGCCAATCGTGACATTCCGCGACCAAAAAATTTTGGTCGGCAATCGTGACATTCCGCGACCAAAAAGTTTGGTCGCCAATTGTGACATTCCGCGACCAAATATTTTGGTCGCCAATCGTGACATTCCGCGACCAAAAAATTTTGGTCGGCAATCGTGACATTCCGCGACCAAAAAGTTTGGTCGCCAATTGTGACATTCCGCGACCAAATATTTTGGTCGCCAATCGTGACATTCCGCGACCAAAAAATTTTGGTCGGCAATCGTGACATTCCGCGACCAAAAAGTTTGGTCGCCAATTGTGACATTCCGCGACCAAATATTTTGGTCGCCAATCGTGACATTCCGCGACCAAAAAATTTTGGTCGGCAATCGTGACATTCCGCGACCAAAAAGTTTGGTCGCCAATTGTGACATTCCGCGACCAAATATTTTGGTCGCCAATCGTGACATTCCGCGACCAAAAAATTTTGGTCGGCAATCGTGACATTCCGCGACCAAAAAGTTTGGTCGCCAATTGTGACATTCCGCGACCAAATATTTTGGTCGCCAATCGTGACATTCCGCGACCAAAAAATTTTGGTCGGCAATCGTGACATTCCGCGACCAAAAAGTTTGGTCGCCAATTGTGACATTCCGCGACCAAATATTTTGGTCGCCAATCGTGACATTCCGCGACCAAAAAATTTTGGTCGGCAATCGTGACATTCCGCGACCAAAAAGTTTGGTCGCCAATTGTGACATTCCGCGACCAAATATTTTGGTCGCCAATCGTGACATTCCGCGACCAAAAAATTTTGGTCGGCAATCGTGACATTCCGCGACCAAAAAGTTTGGTCGCCAATTGTGACATTCCGCGACCAAATATTTTGGTCGCCAATCGTGACATTCCGCGACCAAAAAATTTTGGTCGGCAATCGTGACATTCCGCGACCAAAAAGTTTGGTCGCCAATTGTGACATTCCGCGACCAAATATTTTGGTCGCCAATCGTGACATTCCGCGACCAAAAAATTTTGGTCGGCAATCGTGACATTCCGCGACCAAAAAGTTTGGTCGCCAATTGTGACATTCCGCGACCAAATATTTTGGTCGCCAATCGTGACATTCCGCGACCAAAAAATTTTGGTCGGCAATCGTGACATTCCGCGACCAAAAAGTTTGGTCGCCAATTGTGACATTCCGCGACCAAATATTTTGGTCGCCAATCGTGACATTCCGCGACCAAAAAATTTTGGTCGGCAATCGTGACATTCCGCGACCAAAAAGTTTGGTCGCCAATTGTGACATTCCGCGACCAAATATTTTGGTCGCCAATCGTGACATTCCGCGACCAAAAAATTTTGGTCGGCAATCGTGACATTCCGCGACCAAAAAGTTTGGTCGCCAATTGTGACATTCCGCGACCAAATATTTTGGTCGCCAATCGTGACATTCCGCGACCAAAAAATTTTGGTCGGCAATCGTGACATTCCGCGACCAAAAAGTTTGGTCGCCAATTGTGACATTCCGCGACCAAATATTTTGGTCGCCAATCGTGACATTCCGCGACCAAAAAATTTTGGTCGGCAATCGTGACATTCCGCGACCAAAAAGTTTGGTCGCCAATTGTGACATTCCGCGACCAAATATTTTGGTCGCCAATCGTGACATTCCGCGACCAAAAAATTTTGGTCGGCAATCGTGACATTCCGCGACCAAAAAGTTTGGTCGCCAATTGTGACATTCCGCGACCAAATATTTTGGTCGCCAATCGTGACATTCCGCGACCAAAAAATTTTGGTCGGCAATCGTGACATTCCGCGACCAAAAAGTTTGGTCGCCAATTGTGACATTCCGCGACCAAATATTTTGGTCGCCAATCGTGACATTCCGCGACCAAAAAATTTTGGTCGGCAATCGTGACATTCCGCGACCAAAAAGTTTGGTCGCCAATTGTGACATTCCGCGACCAAATATTTTGGTCGCCAATCGTGACATTCCGCGACCAAAAAATTTTGGTCGGCAATCGTGACATTCCGCGACCAAAAAGTTTGGTCGCCAATTGTGACATTCCGCGACCAAATATTTTGGTCGCCAATCGTGACATTCCGCGACCAAAAAATTTTGGTCGGCAATCGTGACATTCCGCGACCAAAAAGTTTGGTCGCCAATTGTGACATTCCGCGACCAAATATTTTGGTCGCCAATCGTGACATTCCGCGACCAAAAAATTTTGGTCGGCAATCGTGACATTCCGCGACCAAAAAGTTTGGTCGCCAATTGTGACATTCCGCGACCAAATATTTTGGTCGCCAATCGTGACATTCCGCGACCAAAAAATTTTGGTCGGCAATCGTGACATTCCGCGACCAAAAAGTTTGGTCGCCAATTGTGACATTCCGCGACCAAATATTTTGGTCGCCAATCGTGACATTCCGCGACCAAAAAATTTTGGTCGGCAATCGTGACATTCCGCGACCAAAAAGTTTGGTCGCCAATTGTGACATTCCGCGACCAAATATTTTGGTCGCCAATCGTGACATTCCGCGACCAAAAAATTTTGGTCGGCAATCGTGACATTCCGCGACCAAAAAGTTTGGTCGCCAATTGTGACATTCCGCGACCAAATATTTTGGTCGCCAATCGTGACATTCCGCGACCAAAAAATTTTGGTCGGCAATCGTGACATTCCGCGACCAAAAAGTTTGGTCGCCAATTGTGACATTCCGCGACCAAATATTTTGGTCGCCAATCGTGACATTCCGCGACCAAAAAATTTTGGTCGGCAATCGTGACATTCCGCGACCAAAAAGTTTGGTCGCCAATTGTGACATTCCGCGACCAAATATTTTGGTCGCCAATCGTGACATTCCGCGACCAAAAAATTTTGGTCGGCAATCGTGACATTCCGCGACCAAAAAGTTTGGTCGCCAATTGTGACATTCCGCGACCAAATATTTTGGTCGCCAATCGTGACATTCCGCGACCAAAAAATTTTGGTCGGCAATCGTGACATTCCGCGACCAAAAAGTTTGGTCGCCAATTGTGACATTCCGCGACCAAATATTTTGGTCGCCAATCGTGACATTCCGCGACCAAAAAATTTTGGTCGGCAATCGTGACATTCCGCGACCAAAAAGTTTGGTCGCCAATTGTGACATTCCGCGACCAAATATTTTGGTCGCCAATCGTGACATTCCGCGACCAAAAAATTTTGGTCGGCAATCGTGACATTCCGCGACCAAAAAGTTTGGTCGCCAATTGTGACATTCCGCGACCAAATATTTTGGTCGCCAATCGTGACATTCCGCGACCAAAAAATTTTGGTCGGCAATCGTGACATTCCGCGACCAAAAAGTTTGGTCGCCAATTGTGACATTCCGCGACCAAATATTTTGGTCGCCAATCGTGACATTCCGCGACCAAAAAATTTTGGTCGGCAATCGTGACATTCCGCGACCAAAAAGTTTGGTCGCCAATTGTGACATTCCGCGACCAAATATTTTGGTCGCCAATCGTGACATTCCGCGACCAAAAAATTTTGGTCGGCAATCGTGACATTCCGCGACCAAAAAGTTTGGTCGCCAATTGTGACATTCCGCGACCAAATATTTTGGTCGCCAATCGTGACATTCCGCGACCAAAAAATTTTGGTCGGCAATCGTGACATTCCGCGACCAAAAAGTTTGGTCGCCAATTGTGACATTCCGCGACCAAATATTTTGGTCGCCAATCGTGACATTCCGCGACCAAAAAATTTTGGTCGGCAATCGTGACATTCCGCGACCAAAAAGTTTGGTCGCCAATTGTGACATTCCGCGACCAAATATTTTGGTCGCCAATCGTGACATTCCGCGACCAAAAAATTTTGGTCGGCAATCGTGACATTCCGCGACCAAAAAGTTTGGTCGCCAATTGTGACATTCCGCGACCAAATATTTTGGTCGCCAATCGTGACATTCCGCGACCAAAAAATTTTGGTCGGCAATCGTGACATTCCGCGACCAAAAAGTTTGGTCGCCAATTGTGACATTCCGCGACCAAATATTTTGGTCGCCAATCGTGACATTCCGCGACCAAAAAATTTTGGTCGGCAATCGTGACATTCCGCGACCAAAAAGTTTGGTCGCCAATTGTGACATTCCGCGACCAAATATTTTGGTCGCCAATCGTGACATTCCGCGACCAAAAAATTTTGGTCGGCAATCGTGACATTCCGCGACCAAAAAGTTTGGTCGCCAATTGTGACATTCCGCGACCAAATATTTTGGTCGCCAATCGTGACATTCCGCGACCAAAAAATTTTGGTCGGCAATCGTGACATTCCGCGACCAAAAAGTTTGGTCGCCAATTGTGACATTCCGCGACCAAATATTTTGGTCGCCAATCGTGACATTCCGCGACCAAAAAATTTTGGTCGGCAATCGTGACATTCCGCGACCAAAAAGTTTGGTCGCCAATTGTGACATTCCGCGACCAAATATTTTGGTCGCCAATCGTGACATTCCGCGACCAAAAAATTTTGGTCGGCAATCGTGACATTCCGCGACCAAAAAGTTTGGTCTTACAACTTTCCAAGTCAACACTTGGTTACAAAAGGAGAGTACTAACTCTACACAAAATAAGCCCTTGGCTTGATATACATGTAATACAGCAAAACAAACAAGAGGAGTCTTCAACTCCCACTGCCATCCAAGCTAAGATCTCGGAGGCGGCATAATGCACGTACCTGAAAATGATGTCCCATATAGGGTAAGCCAACGCCCAGTAGAGATATGCTGAACATAACATGGGCAATAAATGCCCTATAGGCTTACAACTTTCCAAGTTAACACTTGGTTACAAAAGGAGAGTACTAACTCTACACAAAATAAGCCCTTGGCTTGATATACATGTAATACAACAAAACAAACAAGAGGAGTCTTCAACTCCCACTGCCATCCAAGCTAAGATCTCGGAGGCGGCATAATGCACATACCTGAAAATGATGTCCCATATAGGGTAAGCCAACGCCCAGTAGAGATATGCTAAACATAACATGGGCAATAACTAAAACATTAACATTTGATAAATGTCTAACTCACATAAGTCAATTTATAATCCATTTTAGTTACATGACAAATGTATCCATGTTTCATTCCATTTTCCATTTCCTAACCAATTTCCAAATTCATAACCCTAGCTCAGAACCTGACCATATACTTTAAATGAGATTATAACTCATATCAATAATGCTCCCGTTTCAATTGACATAACAACTCAAATTAAACACTTCCATAATTCACAAGAGATACACATATTTGTTGTATCCATATCACATTCAAACACTTCCATACTTTACAATAGATACACGTATTTGCTGTATCAACACTTCAATAGATACACACACTTGCTGTATCAACACTTCGATAGATACACATATTTACTGTATCAATGGAGTCCATCCCCTATCTCCTCCCACATAACATCCGGTTTAGGAGTCCATCCCCTATTTCCTCCCAAATCGTAGAGTACATCCCTTTTCTCCTCCTACACAACACAATGTATATAAACACGTATCATATACATAATCGATCAATACACAAATTTGATGTATTATCCTAACCGTCATATCCGATGACATATTTACTTGATTAGTTTTAGTTTGCCTAATCATCATGCATTGTCTACAACAATCAAGACTATCCTCCACCGATAGCCCAAAACAGTTATTTCTAAACAGATAATAAATGCCTCAACAGATATATAATTTCAATATTTTCAAAGCGAGCGATTAATAAATCCAACTCCACTATTCTATCTCATAATGAGCCAATTTCATTATTTCCAACTTGATTTCATATTTCCGTAACATTTGTCATTATTTACACTAATGACCCAAATATGCCCAAAGATGGCATTTTCCCGTATTTTCTCAATATTGACCCAAGGTCCAAATATTATCAACAATAACAATAACCTCCCATTTTACACCCAAAACACACATGTTTGAATCAAAGAACAAAGCCCCTCTTTTCAACATAACACATTACAAACCCTAACCTCCCAAATCAAACCATTTATACAAAAAAAACTCAATATTTCGGTTAAAGCACATAAAAATAAGTAGGAATCCCAACCTCAAAAGATGAAACCCAAAGATGAAGGTGAGAAACTCGAATATGCTCCAAATCAAGAAATTCTCGGATTGATAGGAAGCCCACACCAAGCTCTACACTTTTTGCAAAGACACTAAAGGAGTAGATCATTCAAGCTAGATCAATCCCTAGAGAGAAGGTATTTTCTAGAGAGAGGAGCTCTCAAAAGACGGTTTAGGAAAGTAAGAGAGAGAAAGGAAATGTGAAAAGTGATTCAAAATCACCCAGCTGTCATCTGATATACGACTAGTCTGCTCGAGCGGAAAATAGGACGCTCGAACGTCAAGCACAAAAAACTGAACCCGCTTAAGCGCAGAAAGACCCGCTCAAGCGCCAAGAGACAAAAACAAAATACACCCGCTCGAGCGCAAAAGAAAAGCCACTCAAGTGTAGATTACACTCTTTTAGTACTTTTACAGACAAGAACACCCGCTCGAGCACCAAGAGACCCGCTCGAGCGTGAAAAATGCACCTGCAGAAGTTTTGCAGAGGCACAATATGCTGAAAGTGTGTAAACTCCGCTCGAGCACAAAGGAACCTGCTCGAGCGGACCACCAAAAATCTGGGCAACAAGGAATGAGACAAAAGCTCAACCGACCTGTTCGAAACACGCCCAACACATCCTAAAACTCAAACATAAGGAATTAAAGGATAACAACAGGACATATACAACAACGAACACCACGGAACCGAAGTCCGGAATACTGTTAAACAATGAAGGGAAAACCGGGATAGCTATAATGTTCCCCCCTTAAAGAATTTTGTCCCCGAAATTAAGCACAAGTTTTTCAAAAACAAGATTTTCTCAATTCTCAACAGTATTACAACTCAATTTTCAACAACCTGACCCATTACCGATCATTCTATCTCTATTCAAGAGGCATTTCACAATGTATAATCAATATGCATTACTAGCATGCTTTTCCTAGAAATTTACCAATTTCAACACATATTTCACAATTCTATATCATATTCAACATTCATGATATATTTCCATTTCTACAATACATTCAACATATGCAATGTTACATTAAACTTCCATTTCAAGGCAAGTTTCAAAATACTCCCATTTATCAAAACATAAACGATGTTTTACAACTCAAGACATATTTAATGCTCTTAAAGTTTATCAATATTACAAAATCCCAATACATGGTTAAACATTTACAAACAAGTCCGGATATTTCTCACGGACATCCACCTCACATTGCCAAGTGGCTTCCTCCACTCCGTGATGTTTTCACGAAACCTTTACCAAGGGAATGGTCTTGCCTCGCAAGACTTGATCCCGCCTATCCAAGACCCGAACCGGTCTCTCCTCATACGAGATATCCTCGTCAACATCCAAATCGGTCCAATCCAGCACATGAGACAGATCTGGCTCATACTTCCAAAGCATACTAACATGAAACATGTCATGCACTCCGGACAACTACGGCGGCAAAGCCAAGTGATAGGCCACCTCGCCAATCCTCTCAAGGATCTCAAAGGGACCAATAAACCGAGGGGACAACTTCCCACTCTTCCCAAATCTCATCAAACCCCGCCTAGGTGATATTTTCAGAAAAACATGATCACCCATCTCAAATGCCAAAGGCCTCCTCCTACGGTCGGCATAACTCTTTTGGTGACTCTAGGCTGTAACAAGCCTCCTACGGATAAGCTCAACTTTCTCCATCGTTTCCCTCACCAACTCCGGACCCAACAAAGGTGCATCACCCACCTCGGCCCAACAAACGGGAGACCTACAAGGTCGGCCATACAAGGCCTCAAACGGTGCCATACCGATACTCGACTGAAAACTGTTGTTGTGGGCAAACTCCACCAAGGGTAAGTGCCTCTTCCACGTCCCACTAAAGTCAAGGACACAACCTCGAAGCATATCCTCAAGGATCTGAATAGTATGTTCGGACTGCCCGTTAGTCTGAGGATGATAAGCCGTGCTAAAGGTCAATTTAGTGTCCAAAGAACTCTGCAAACTCTGCCACAACCTTGCAGTAAAACGAGGATCTCTATCAAAGACGATCGACACTGGGACCTCGTGCAACCTCACTATGTCCCGAATATACAAGTCGGCAAGATGATCTACCGAATCTCTCACGCGCATAGGGATAAAGTGTGCCGACTTAGTCAACCGGTCTACAAGCACCCAAACAGCATCACTACCCTGCTGAGTCCTCGAAAGACCTACAACGAAGTCCATAGTGACATGCTCCCACTTCCACTCGGCAATAGGCAAGGGTTGCAACAAACTCGCTGGCCTCTGATGCTTAGCCTTCACTTGTTAACAAGTAAGGCACTTTGATACGAAAACTGCCACATCTCTCTTCATACCCCGCCACCAAAACTGGCGACCCAAATCACGATACATCTTGGTGCCTCCCGGATGCACTGCAAGGCGTGAATGGTGAAACTCTCGGAGTACCTCCTCTCGGCAAGACTCCGGTACAAACAAGCGGTCTCGGTATCTCTCATTCAGGTCGGGATACATAGACAAACCCTTCTCAGCCTTCCCCCTGGAGATCTTCTCTCGGAGTGATTCTACCTCAAGGTCACCTCTCTGTGCCTCTAACACTCGATTCACAAGTGTAGGCTGCACAACAACAGAAAACATGGCCGCAGCCTCAACGGATTCGCCCAGAAGTAAATCAAACTCGCCAAGTGCACCCAACATCTCCCACTCCCGGATGGCTATTCAAGCTACATCACTAATGGATTTCCTACTAAGGGCATCGGCCACAACATTGGCCTTACCCGGATGATAGTGCAACTCGAAATCATAATCCTCGATGAACCCTCTTTTACGCAAGGTATATATTTGAATCCTTTTACCCGCTGCATTATCTGTATCTTACATTAACAAAATAAAATAATCAAAGGAGAACTTCATCAAATTCTTAAAACTACATGCTACCAACGTAGGAGTCATACGCATATAATGAAGCAAAACACACAAACTGTGATTTTGCATTACTATGATACAATTTCTAAGATTTTTTTTATTAAAACAAGTCTAAGTCATTTTGAAAACATAATTTTAATATTGTTAAAAGACAACATCGCAAAATAATATGGATTTGAAAAATAAATTCACAAAAATAAACAACAAACAAACAGAGAAACAAACAAATTAACAAAAGCAAAGTTCAAGAACAAAGGACATGGACAGGAAGTAGATTACGAGCACTTACAAGACAATGAGCTACAAAGGTAGGCAATCCATGAGGCGTATTGCATGATCGAAAACATAAGAACGGTAGGATAAGGCAGAAACTCGAATCTTGGTGCAGTGAAGACTTAAGGAATCAGAGCCAATCCAAAACAGGCAAAAAAATCATCGCCAACTAAATAAACTAGGGTTAGTTTCATTTCATTTGAATTCTCTTTGCCTAAATCTAAGAGCCACTATATTTTCCACCATATTTCAAAATCCGTTATGGGCATATTGATCAAAGTCTCCTTAACAAAATCATATGCAACCCTGACTGATAATTAATCCAGTGTATAGTTGTAACAACGACAATAGGTGTGCTATGGAAGCCACCACCATATTTAAGAGGATCCCAGCATTCCCCAACTTTTTATTCCACGTCATAAAGACATAAGGCGCTTGACGTATGTCTTCTCTTTCTCAGAATGTCTTTTTTTTTCATTCTTCTTATTTTATGTGATTTGCATTGGTAAGCCCGAATGGCATCACCAGAAACTCATAATGGCCATACCGCGTACGGAATGCCGTCTTCGGAATATCCTCCTCCCTGACCCTCAATTGGTGGTAACCCGATCTCAAGTCTATCTTAGAGAAACAATGGGAACCCTTCAACTGGTCAAACAAATCATCTATACGGGGCATAGGGTATTTATTCTTGACCGTAGCCCGATTCAACTTCCGATAATCGATACAAAGCCTCAAGGCACCATCTTTCTTTTTAGCAAAGAGGGCCGATGCTCCCCACGGCGAAACACTAGGACGGACAAAACCCTTATCTAGCAACTCTTGGAGCTGAATCTTCAATTCACTCAACTCGGCTGGGGCAAAGCAGTAAGGTGCCATAGAAATCAGCTCCGTGCCGGGCACTAAATCGATAGAGAACTCGATCTCTCGATGAGGTGGCAAACTAACAAGATCCTCGGGAAAGACGTCCGAATACTCGCAAACCACTCTCGACAATACAATCTGGGTCTCATCACAGTCACTACTTATAAGGCTAGCAAGAAGACCACTAAGCTCACCCCGCCCTCGCGGATCATACACCGGTGGCAACACACTATCAACCCGATCCCCCAAGAAATGGAAACAATCCCCGCTCAAGGTACATACTGTGACCCTCTGGCGGTAACAATCGATAACAGCCCGGTATGACGATAACCAGTCCTACCCAAAATCACATCAAAACCCGATATGGCCATAACTACAAAAGAAAATGGAAGTCGGCGATCGGCTACCTCTATATCGCACCCTCTACACCCTTGTTTTAGAACCAACTCACCCCCAACAAGTGATACAACACAAATAGGAGATGCTAACTGTGCCAACTCCAAACCCAAAACAGATGCAAATGTAGCAGATATAAAAGAATGGGATGCACCCGTATCAATCAACACATTGGCAACCAAATTGCAAAACAAAAAGGTACCTCTCACAACAGATGGAGCCGGTACTAGATCCTGCGCGGTAACAGCATACACATGCCCTGTAGACCCCTGATCTACTTGCTCACCTCTAGGAGCAAAGGACTGTTGCACAGACTGGGACGATGAAGCTCCCTGATTGGCCCTCGAGGCCTGACCTGATTGAGCTAGCTGAAAACTCTGCCTCTGTCCAGAAGCACCAGAAGTGCCACTCAACTGTGGGCAAAACCTCTTCAGGTGCCCCGCCTGGCCACACTGGTAGCAAGAGAGCGGCTGGCCTCTGCCCTGACCTTGGCTCTGAGGTCAAGCCGAAGATGAAGCTACTCTCTGCCCTCCGCCCTTCTGCGGGCAAGCTGGAGACTTGTGGCCCAGCTGACCACATTTGTAACAGGATATGTCTCCCTGACTGCCTCTCCCAGAACCTGCACTCGGCACTGGAAAGGTAGATCTAGCAAAACCACCCTGAGACTGCTGAGGGTTACAACCCCTCTGTCTCCTGCCATCACCCTGGCCATCCTGACTCCTCTTAGAGCCCCTCTGTCTCTCCTCCTCCTCCTGCGTCATAATCTCCATATGGGCTGCAGCATCCACAAGGTGCCCATAATCCCAGGTCATAGAACCCCCAACTCTCATCTTGAGGCCATGCCTCAACTTCCACTCAAGGCATTCCTCAAACGCCACAAGCTCAGGTGCGAACCTGGATAAGCTAGTAAATGCAGCCTCAAACTCAGTCACTAATAAACTCAGCTGCTTGAGCTGACAAAACTGGTCTCTCAGCTTCTCCTTGACAGCTGGAGATAGAAACTTCTCCTGGAAAGCATCTACAAAAGCCTCCAACGTGCCACCAATACGACCTCTCGTGTACTTCCACCACAGACCCGCACTCCCCTTAAGCTGGAAAGATGCCAAAGTCACCTTCAACGCCCCGTCTTCGATGCCAAGCATCTCAAACGTCTTCATCATCTGCTCCAGCCACTCATCAGCCTTAAATGGCTCCTTAGGATCCCCAATAAACTTATTCGGATTAGACCGGAAGAACTCCCTCTTCAGAAAGGAAGGCCCTGCATCAGCAACCTGGGCCTGAACTGGATTCTCGGCTCTGAGAATGCCTATGGAGTCCCTCATGGCTCCTGCTGTCTCGTAGGCTAAGGCACCCATGGCCTGCTGACCCACTGGTTCGGCTACGTTGGCCTGACCAACACCCTCCTGTTGTGCCAGAATATCATCCGGTAAAGGCATCTCCTGCCTACCACGCCTACCATGCCTGCCTTGTCCTCGTCCTGACATCCTAATAAAGGTAACGAAGAACATTAACACATTCATAAATGTGCCGAAACTATAACACTCGCGTCCTAAAGCAATGGACAACTGTAATTCACTCCACGTAAGCACATAATCACATAAGCACTTACGAATTTCATTTCCGGATAATGATAGTCCCAAGGCGTTACTAGAGTTCCGGTTAGAAACAGCATTGATCAAGTGCTTTTCCAACAAGACTCATAGAAACCCAAGGATCCAATCAACATCCTAGAAACTAAATCCCATACCCATATAGTCACATAAACATGTTATCACATAAGCACATGACATTACACATAAGTCTCTAACAAGCGAGACAAACCCATTGTGATACTAATCACTTCCCACGTACCCAAAGTATTCAAACCCAGTACGCTCTGATACCAAGTTGTAACGCCCTCAAAATAAACCCATTTATCATACATTCTTGACATGCTTAGACAAAAGAGGATAATGCATAATTACATTTCATCAGAGTATTCATTACAAAATGTATTACATGTTGACAACAAAAGTAAATGCCCTATAGGCTTACAACTTTCCATGTCAACACTTGGTTACAAAATGAGAGTACTAACTCTACACAAAATAAGCCCTTGGCTTGATATACATATAATACAACAAAATAAACAAGAGGAGTCTTCAACTCCCACTGCCATCCAAGCTAAGATCTCGGAGGCGGCATAATGCCTGTACCTAAAAATGATGTCCCATATAGGGTGAGCCAACGCCCAGTAGAGATATGCTAAACATAACATGGGCAATGACTAAAACATTAACATTTGATAAATGTCTAACTCACATAAATCAATTTATAATCCATTTCAGTTAGAAGACAAATGTGTCCATGTTTCATTCCATTTTCCATTTCCTAACCAATTTCCAAATTCATAACCCTGGCTCAGAACCTAGCCATATACTTTAAATGAGATTATAACTCATATCAATAATGCTCCTGTTTCGATTGACATAACAACTCAAATTAAACACTTCCATAATTCACAAGAGATACACATATTTGCTGTATCCATATCACATTCAAACACTTCCATACTTTACAATAGATACATGTATTTGCTGTATCAACACTTCAATAGATACACACACTTTCTGTATCAACACTTCGATAGATACACATATTTCCTGTATCAATGGAGTCCATCCCTATCTCCTTCCACATAACATCCGGTTTAGGAGTCCATCCACTATTTCCTCCCAAACCGTGGAGTACATCCCCTTTCTCTTTCCACACAACACAAGGTATATAAACACGTATCATATACATAATCGATCAATACACAAATTTGATGTATTATCCTAACCGTCATATCCAATGACATATTTACTTGATTAGTTTTAGTTTGCCTAATCATCATGCATTGTCTACAACAATCAAGACTATCCTCCACCGATAGCCCAAAGCAGTTATTTCTAAACCGATAATAAATGCTTCAACAGATATATAATTTTAATATTTTCAAAGCGAGCGATTAATAAATCCAACTCCACCATTCTATCTCATAATGAGCCAATTTCATTATTTCCAACTCGATTTCATATTTCCGTAACATTTGTCATTAATTACACTAATGACCCAAATATGCCCAAAGATGGCATTTTCCCCCATTTTCTCAATATTGACCCAAGGTCCAAATATTATCAACAATAACAATAACCTCCCATTTTACACCCAAAACACACATGTTTGAATCAAAGAACAAAACCCCTCTTTTCAACATAACACATTGCAAACCCTAACCTCCCAAATCAAACCATTTATACAAAAAGCTCAATATTTAGGTTAAAGCACATAAAAATGAGTAGGAATCCTACCTCAAAAGATGAAACCTAAAGATGAAGGTGAGAAACTCGAATATGCTCCAAATCAAGAAATTCTCGGATTGATAGGAAGCCCACACCAAGCTCTACACTTTTTTGCAAAGACACTAAGGGAGTAGATCACTCAAGCTAGATCAATCCCTAGAGAGAAGGTATTTTCTAGAGAGAGAAGCTCTCAAAAGACGGTTTAGGAAAGTAAGAGAGAGAAAGGAAATGTGAAAAGTGATTCAAAATCACCTAGCTGCCATCTGATATACGACTAGTCCGCTCGAGCGAAAAATAGGATGCTCGAGCGTCAAGCACAAAAAACTGAACCCGCTTGAGCGCCAAGAGACAAAAACAAAATACACCCGCTCGAGCGCAAAAGAAAAGCCGCTCGAGTCTAGATTACACTCTTCCAGTACTTTTACAGACAAGAACACCCGCTCGACTGCCAAAAGGCCCGCTCGAGCGTAAGGAAATCTGCTCGAGTGTGAAAAACGCACTTGCAAAAGTTTTGCAGAGGCACAATATGCTGAAAGTGTGTAAACTCCGCTCGAGCGCAAAGGGACCCGCTCGAGCAGACCACCAAAAATCTGGGCAACAAGGAATGGGACGAAAGCTCAACCAACCTGTTCGAAACACGCCCACCACATTCTAAAACTCAAACATAAGGAATTAAAGGATGACAACAGGACATATACAACAACCAACTCCACGGAACCGAAGTCAGGAATACTATTAAAAAATGAAGGGAAAACCGGGATCGCTATATGCCACGTGTTTCGCACTTATGTACTGTCAACTTAGATGGAATGTTAACGGTGCATTTCAATTCACAAATCACGTGAGGGTTATGTGGTCATTTCTAAACGTTAAGGGATAAACGACATATGGCTCAAACCATAGGGGTAAAATGAAATTTGCCCAAAAAATTAATAATAAAAAATCAAAGTGGACTAGAAGAACAATACGTTTGGACTTTTTTTTTTTTTACTCAACTCCCTCTAATAATAATTTGCCCATATAACTATATATATATATATTTTTAACATCCCATATAACTACACTAGATAAATGGGAAATTCTATTATGCACAAACTTTGAAAGGGGTGTATTATATGCACCTCTAGTTATGTTATTTTTTTTTAGTTATGACCAACTTTCTTCTTTAATTATGACTCATAAGATTTTTGGTTATATCTCATGTGATGTTTAGTTATATGTTTTTCTTTTTCTTTTTTCTTTTTTTAAATTATGACTCAAAAAATATATAATTGTGTCATTTTCTTCTTTAATTATAAATTACATATGATAAATAGTGTTTTTGATAAAATATATATATGATTGCTTTGGCCTTCAAGTTTGGAGTTACCTGAAGAGAAATGATTTGTGTTCCAATAAAATTACTGAATAAACGACACACCATATAGGTCATACTTCCTGTATGTAGTATGTAATTTTTTAGGTAATTTTGTTGGTATCTGCAACAATGTTCTTATCTAAACATAGGACAGTATTTAGGGATGAAATTGACAAAAGTTAACACCTGTGACCTCACCCTCTTTGAGGATGCGAAAGACCTCAGATCGAATGGAGGACTAGTGGACGGATTCATTTTTGCCACCATTGTCTAGAGTCATGAACCAAAACCATGACTTTCACCTTTCTCTTCTTTGCTTTTAGTGGTGGTCTGGTTGTAAGGGTTTATTGTTTGATTTGAATTTGTAGGTTTGAGATTGGAGGTGTGGCTGAGAAAGAGAAATTGAAGTCACAGGGCTACCAAATTGGAGAGAAAGAGAGAGGGAAAAAAAAAAGCTCTTTATCAGTAGGTTTCATATATAAAGTTCAAAATTTATATAATCTTAAAATAAAATAATAGCACCAATTAGTCTTACATAATTTTAATTATTATCAAAAAAAATTAAAAAATATAAAGACGCTGCTACATCTCATCACCGTTGGACTTCCGTCATACAGTCAACGAAGACTTGTCGAAATGTTCAACACTACTAGGAAGTCGTCGGAGTATCGTCAAAAATTTTTGAATGTCATTGAAAGTTGCCGAAATGTCTAGAATGTTTGCTGGACATCAAGAATATCGTCGAAGACTCACCAGAATGTTCAGAATATTGTCTAGAAAAAAAAGAAAAAAGAAAGAAGAATAAATAGAGAAATTAGAACGAAAAAGGATAACAAAATGTAATAAATATTAATAAACTAAAAGGGAGAAAAACGTAACAACAGCAAACAACAACATTGAGAAAAAAAACATACATTATTTTTCAATTTTTGTAGGGTATAAACAAATAATCTCCAATATTGATCAAACTGAAAGTAAGTTTAGAAACTGTAAAATTGTTACAGTTTCAAAGCATGATTCTATTAAGTGTTTATCCTTATTAATCAAACTGAAAAGTATGTTATAAAACTGTAAAATCTTATAGTAAAAGCAATTTATGAAATTGCAAAATTTTATTGTAAAGTATGTTATAAAATTGTAAAATTTTACAGTTTTAAAAAATCTTTCATTTTAGCACCAAAAAAAATTAAAATCGAAAAATTTTACAATTTTCACCGCCTGTAATTAAAACTCGAAAACAATTTGTTTAGAACTTGAAAATTTTCTCCATTAAAATAGAAAAAGAAAAGTGTGTAGCAGAGAAAAAAAAAAAGAGAGATCAAAGGAGAGAGAGACATATGTAGAAAGAGCATTGTACTCCGACAACTATTTTTAGCTTAGATTTAGCCAGATCTGATGTAGATCTACATTAGATTTGAGTAGATCTACTTATTTTCTTTGCTAGAAACTCATCTCCTTTATCATTGGTGAGAGCGAAGTAAGGAGTCGGTGGTTAATGGTTGCTAACGAACCCCAATCGATGATGGTTGTCGGTCGTCGGTGATTGTATATCAGAAAGAGAAAGAGAAGAAGGAAGGCGTGGTCATCGATCATCAAATGTCATAAAGAGAGATAAAGAGAAGAAGGAAGGTGCAGGACCTTTGGGTCTATCCAAAAGGTTTTGTGATTAAATAGAGTATAACTCTTTCAAAGAGGACTTGTGAGTAATTTGCCAAAAAAAGAATTTAGAACAAAATGAAGAGGTGTTGTTTGTCAACGTTCTAGGCGAGCAAGATGAGATGTGGAGTTAATATTTTTAGAAGAAAAATGTTATGAACCCCACTTTAACTATTCCGAATTTATTCCGAATGAGATTGTGTGATTAAGATGAAATTTGTGAGATGTAGAGTCCATGTGTAGAATAAATTTATACCACAAGATGATGATTCTAAGTAATTTCTAAATAGTAAATTTTAAATTTGTAATATGACTGTTTCTAGAATAAGAAAAGGAAAAATCAAGGTTAAAATTATAATATATATATATATATATATTATGTTAACCGTTTTAGTTTGATAACACTGAAGGTTTTTGTTATTTCTAAAATTTCAAGATAGGTTTTTACAATTTTATTAAATTTTTAGGTGGGTCACCGTAAATTATCCTAAATAAAATCATATATTTATTTTTTATTTTTTTATTTTTTGTTTATTTTATGTAGTTGCACTCATTTCTCTTTAACTTTCTTATTCCCTTTTCTATTGGTATAAAGCCAGACCCTTGACCACGCAAAACATGTGTTAAGTAATATTTGTTATTGTTACAATTGATAGGAGTACAAAAGAGTTTTAAAACGGTTTATTAAGTCTATTATATTATTAAAATTTAAGAGGACTCTTTAATATTTATTTTACTTTTATCAGGATTTACAAATAGTATTTTTATTTAGCATTTTTTAATTAAGTGATGTAAACTAATATTAAGGGGTTGTTTGGGAAGTTAGATTAATATACATTTTTGACCTTTCACAAAAAAATGTAAAATATGAATTAAGATTGAAGTAATGTGGTATAGAAACGATGTGATTCAAATAAAATGATTATGACCTAAATAAAATAATATTTTAAAATAGCATGTACTATTGTAGCACGTGCCAAACAAATTCTAAGTAATACTATAGTAAAATATAATTTATCCAATATTTAAACTGCATATTCGTTCACCTTCCCAACTGATTTGGGTCATGTAGGTTAATGGATTAAGTATTCTTGGGATATTATAAAAGAAAAGAAAATTTATTAGGAAATATACTTTTGCATTTTAATTAGTCCATTGTAACGCCCTCAAAATAGTAACATAAAACCCATTAAATAAGACATGCATTGATATGTACAATAACCACATTCTTCTATTTATCAGAGTTTCATTACAAAAAGTATTACATGTTAACAACAAAAGCAAATGCCCTATGGGCTTACAGCTTTCCAAGTTAACACTTGGTTACAACAAAAGAGTACTAACTCATACACGTTAAGCCCTTGGCTTGAATTTACATGTAATACATCAAAAGTAAAACGACAACAGTATGTCCGCCTCAAGCCTCCCAAGCTATGTCCTTGGAGGTGGCATGCTACCTGTACCTGAAAATGATGTTCCCATATAGGGTGAGCCACAGCCCAGTAGAAATACACTAAACCAACCATGAACAATGACTAAAACATTAGCAATTGATAGATGGCCAACACTGATACATTCACATAAATCACCTATTTATGTCATACGACTTATGAGTCCAAATTACTTTTCATTTTTCCTTTTCAACAGATAAGCATGTCAGCTCTATCATTATTTCAACAGATATGTATAGAAACTATATCCCACATTTACAGATAAGCATATCAGCTGTATCCACATTCTCAACAGATATGTATAACAATAATATCCCATACTCACAGATAAGCATAAAAGCTGTATCCACACTTCACAAAGATAAGCATATAAGCTCTATCTTCACTTTTCTAGACAAGCATATGAGCTGTATCTACGGAGTTCATACCCTATCTTCTCCCAACACTATCCGGTTTAGAGGTACATCTCCTATCTTCCCTTAAACCGCGGAGTACATCCCCCATCTCCTCCTCTACACATAACGTATACAAACACATTGGTTCTATATACAATCACTCAATACATACAGTTAATGTATTCTAACAACCGTCAATTCGATGACACATTCCATTGATTAGTTTCCGTTTGCCTAATCATCATGCATTGTCTACAACAATCACGACTATCCTCCACCGATAGCCCAAAGCAGTTATTTCTAAACAGAAAATAAATGTACAATGGATATTCAATCAACATTTCATTTCCTCATTTCTCACAATTAATTATCCCAATTAATCAAACAATGTAATTCGGCCATTAACCATAATTAACATTTCAACCCTTAGGTCCCATTTTCATCAAAGATTCAACATTTATTCCATTTCTCTATGCCAAACATGCATTTAGGTTTATTATGAATAAAACCCCAACTTCTGTAAAATAACACAAAAGCCCCAAACTTTCACCAAATTACCAAACCAACCCCAACATCTCAAACTACTAAAATTTAAAGACAAAATCCATAAAGAGGAGTAGGATATCCCTACCTCGAAGTTTGAGCCAAAAAGGAGATGAAGACTCGAAGACCAACGTGCTCCAAATCCAAACTTTTTCAGATTAAATCAAAGCCCTCAACGCCCTCTCTCTTTTTAACAAAGGCCCTAGGCTAGATTCACACTCTAGGGAGATCAATTCTTAGAGAGAATATAAGTATAGAGAGAGAGAGTCTCGGATCTAGGGTTTGAAAGAAAAAGGAAGTGAAAAAGTGATGTTCAAAAACGCTGCTGTCTGCTGATATAAAACACGCTCGCTCGAGCGAAGACTTGGTCGCTCGAGCGACCAGACACAGAAAACTCTCGCTCGAGCCAAGAAGTTCTCGCTCCAGCCAAAAACTCAGAAGTGCGCTCGAGCAAAAGAATGCTCGCTCGAGCCAACAACTCAAACCCTCAGGCCTGCAACCAGCACGCTCGAGCGACAGACCTCTCGCTCGAGCGAAGAACAAACCAGACCGCTCGAGCGAAGAAAGCTCGCTCGAGCCAAGAAACACAGCTCTCAGGTCCAGAGCCAGACGCAATCGCTCGCTCGAGCGAAGCCACTCTGGCTCGATCCACCAGACACGAACTCAACGCTCGCTCGAGCGACCAACACCTCGCTCGAGCGAAGGTCCAAAAATCTAGGCAGCAGCACTAGGCTCCCAAACACAACCAACCTGTAACAAACCTGCCCAACACATCCTATAACTCAATATACAAAGTAAAGAGGATGCAAACAAGATAATAAACAACTACCAACATCCACGGACACATGCCCGGATCACTGTACAATAAGGGTAAAACCCGGGATCGCTATATCCATGATATATTATTATATTTCAATAAATTCTATTATTTAGACATTTGATCTATTAAATCTTAATTCTTATATTTAAGGTATTTTATGAATAATTTTATCTTTGCAAATATTTTTTTGAACCCTTAGTAATTTGGTAATATAAACATTCATATTTAATAATGTGAATGATTACATCACATAATATTCACACTATCAATATGAATATTAATGTGCGGTTTACCCTGTTATTATTAAAGGTATTTTGATAACTATATCACCCATATAATTTATTGGAATATAAGAAAATAATTTGTATTAAGTGAAACATAAATAAGTGAAGATGGATTTATAAATAAATGTCTCTTATATATGTGAAAGATTATGGTACACACCTTTCAAATGGTGTATACTGTATGTACTATAGTAATCCCGGTTTTGCTCTCTTCATATATTGTATTCTGAACTCGGGTTCCTTGGTTGATTGTTGTTGTCTTTGCCTCCTTTCTGTCCTTTAATTCCTTGTATTTGAGTTTTAGGATGTATTGGTTAAGTTTCAAGTAGGTTGGTTGGGAGTTAGAACAAATGGTTACTGTCCAGAATCTGGCATCTTCGCTCGAGCGAGGCTTTTTGCGCTCGAGTGAGCCTTGGGTTTCTACTTCTTCACTCGAGCGAGGGTGTCACGACCCCAAACCGCCCCTAGTAGTTTGGTGCCGTGATGGCCAGTAACCCGAGGTTACCGAAGGCCAACTTACAAAAACACACACAATCAGAGTATAAAATATGGGGCTCACAAGTGCGGAAGCAATAATTTAACATACGAGTGGTCCATAAGAGCAGTGCATAAGTCAAATGGAATGGCATACATCTTTACATAACTTATAACTTGATTACAAAAGTACATATTACATCTAGACAAAGGGCTTCACAAGCCGACATAAACAAAACATTTAAGTTACAAACATGGAACATGATCTTCAGGATTGCCGACATCCTCAGGCCGACATAACATGCATACAAAACACACACCTCGGCGAAGCCGACTTCTTGCTTGTTACCTACATATATACATAGGGAGGGTGAGCTTGGATACTCAGTGAATGGTATAAGTAATAAAGGGGTTAAATGAATGATTCCCGAGGTTCTTGTCAAAACAATACATATAACATAGCTTGTTCAAAACATGTACATAATATATATCTTTGCAAAAACCGTACATAACATAGCTTAGCTTTGACTTGTAACAAAACATCAATCGAATCTTAGTATTTCAAAACTTGCTTACATACTTAGCATACATCGGCTTAAAACATAACCTCGGCTTAAACTTGGTCTTTCGAAACTTTCAAAACTTACATACTTACAAGACTTGTGTCACTTAGGCCCGTAGCCCGATTTGACAAAGCTCACTTAACATGTGTGCCACTAATGCTTAAAGTCCCCTGGCACGCACGGACTTGTGCCACTAATGCTTAAAGTCCCCTGGCACGCACGGACTTGTGCCACTTATGCTTAAAGTTCCCTGGCACGTACGGACTTGTGCCACTTATGCTTAAAGTCCCCTGGCACGTACGGACTTGTGCCACTTATGCTTAAAGTCCCCTGGCACGCACGGACTTTCAAAGATTGACATTAAAACAAAGCTTACTTGATAACTTATCATTCAAAACAAAGCTTATACTTGATACATAAAAATAGGGGTATCATTCATGCTTAACAAATACTTTTATCAAAAACAAGGCAAAGCTTTATCAAAACCTTAAGAACATAACTTTATTAAAAATACCACTCACTTAGTTCTTGGGACGTCAGGGTCAAGGCAAAGGTCCAAGTCCTACAATCACATGGCAAAGCATACTGAACATACTTCTCAAAACAAGTCTAACATGCATGCAAATGATCTCGGAAAACATACTGGGCACCAACCAGGTCTAAGCCGAGGTCCTACACCTCCTTGCCGAGGTATGGTCCCGACGGCCTTATACAAAAGCAAGGTCGGGAAAAACCTGGGTTTCCCTTTGAAGAACATGATGATGAAGATCATGAAGAACACAAATGCCAAAATCATAACTCCTTTGTTTATAAAATCTGAGATTCATGCTATGAGTTCGAAAACATGGACCTGGGCACCCATACTTGAAAATCATGCAAGAACAAACACAAAAACATGGATCTTGGCATGAGCTTTTGGATCAAAACATGACTTTTCTTGAAGAACACACGAACGCCATTTTCTCTTTCCAAAACCAAACTTCAAAGCAATGCACGGCTTACAAATCATTTTCAATCATGCAATGCAATAACATAAACATAAAGAACATCATGAGCAGATCAAGAATCTAACCTTAGAACGCGGATCTAACGGTTGGATCTCTAGGAATCAAGCTTGGGAATCCACTCTCTCTCAAGAACTCTTCTAGAGCTTCTCTCTCTACTCTTCAAAACAATATACAACAAATGATAGGTTCTCTCTCTCTCTATCGGCTGACTTAACTCTCAGCTCAGACACATGGCAACGGCTGGTTGGTTCTCTTCAAAAAGGTGATAGATTGACAAGACAAGACTCTGACAAGGCGTATCTAACAAGCTACGCGGAACAGCACTCCGACAAGGGGTGACATCGGCTAACAACAAGACTTTGGCAACTAAGGTGACAACGACCTCAGCTAGGAAGGACGACACTTGACTAAGCTGTGCCACACCTTGGCCTAGATGTGCCACACCTCGGTCTAGGTCATACCACTCCAGGACAAGATCACTCAGGTGCAAGGGTAACATCTCGGCCTAGATAATACACATCTCGGCCTTGGCGATTCACACCTCGGCCTAGATAATGACATCTCGGCCAATATGTCAAAGCAAAGGTGGAGGTCAACAAAGGGGTTCCAAGATACTTCTAGACTGAAGATGACCTCGGCTTGGAATGACATGTCGGCTTAGCACAACCTAGGCTTGGCATGACATCGGCTAACATAACTTAGGCTTGGCGTGACCTAGGCTTCACATCAAGGGAGGAGCAAAGCATGCACATAACACTTAGACAAATTACTTAGGCATCAAAACAAGGCATGGACCTTACACACTTAAGCAAAACAAGTCACAAACATACAATTGCAAGCTTAACAAGTCATAATCATACAGATGCTCATGAGTATAACTAAGACGAAAATGTGGGTCCTTACAGAGGGTTTGTGCACTCGAGCGAGCAGTCTTGCGCTCGAGCGTGCGTCTATGTCTGTGAAAAACCTGAAGGTTGGTATTCTTCGCTCGAGCGGGGATTTTGTCGCTCGAGCGAGCGAGCTCTATGTTTTGTGTTTCTTCGCTCGAGCGAGAACTCTTGTGCTCAAGCGTGCGTCTGTGTTGCAAACCTGAAGCTTCGCATTGTTCGCTCGAGCGACGCTTCTTGCGCTCGAGCGAGGTTTCTTTGTGTCTGGTCGCTCGAGCGACTACTCCTTCACTCAAGCGAGCTTCGAATATATCAGTTGGCAGCAGCGGGTTATACATCACTTTTTCACCATCTCTTTCATTCAAACCCTAGATCCGGCTGTCTCTCTCTCTATACACTCTCTCTCTCTCTCTACAAATACACCTAGTTCTAGTGGTCTTCTCCCCTAGTCTCTTTGTAAGAAAGGTAGAGCTTGGTGTGGACTTCACTTTGATCCGAAAAAGCTTGTGTTTGGAGCATCTTCAAATTTCCTCTCTTTCTCCTTTGAGTCTCTCCATTTGAGGTAGGGATATACTACTCCTTTTCATGAGTTTTAACATAAATTTTGGTCATTTTGTATAAATGGTGAGTTAAGGAAATTTTGGAAAGTTCGGGTTTGTGATTTGTAATATTTAAAAGAGGGGTTTTGTGATTGTAAGCTCCATGTGCATATGAGGTCTTGATAATGGGGATTTATGGGTTTGATTGGTGAAATTGAGCCTTAGAGTTAAAGTTTGAGAAAATGGGGAAAATGCCCTAATTAAGTTTAAATAATTAATTTGTATAATTAATTTGGTAAATTGTGGGAATATGAAATTGATTTGGAAATCATGAAATTAGATGGAATTGTGGTTGAATGGTGTAGTTGGATCAATAAATCGCTCACCGGCGGAAAATGAAATAAATTATTTGTTTGATAGATTTATTTATCTGTTTCGAAATAACTGTTTTGGGCTATCGGTGGAGGATAGTCTTGATTGTTGTAGACACTGCATGATGATTAGGTAAACTAAAACTAATCAATTGGATTATGTCATTGAATGCGACGGCGGAATTAACACATTGAATATGTGAACTGTTGGGTCATTGTATATGGCTTTGTGTTTAAATACATTGTATATGTATATTGTGTGGGGGGGGATAGGGGATGTACTCCATTGTTTGGGAGGAGATAGGGGATGGACTCCATGGATAATTAAGTTGGCCGGAGTGTCTAGGATGCAAGTCCCGAAATCTTTCATATATTTGGGTGTCGGTTCCCTCGGACGTAGATCCGTAAAATGGCATGTGAATAGAAGTGCTGAATGATCTTTGCTATTGAAGTATTGATATATGAGTTGTAGTCTCATTTTGTTTAAACCGTTTGGATAACATTGGAACATGTCAATGAAATGACTCGGATAGATAATGGAAATTGATCTTATCATGATATAAAGGTTGGCTGGTTATGGAAATGTAATACCTATATCGTATGTGTTAAACATTTATTGAATGCTAATGTTTTAGTTAATTCTCATGCTATGTTTAGCATATCTCTACTAGGCTTTGGCTTACCGTATTTGGGACATCATTTTTAGGTACAAGTGATATGCTGCCTCCAAGGATGTAGCTTGGGAGGTTTAGAAGTTGAAGGCTTATTTTTGTTGTTACCTTTTTGTATTACATGTAATTCAAGCCGAGGGCTTAATATGTTAAGAGTTAGAACTCTCTTTTGTTCTAATTAAGTGTTGACTTGGAAAGTTTGTAAACCCGTAAGGCATTTACTTTTGTTGTCAACATGTAATACTTTTTGTAAAGAATACATATTCTATGTTCCTATGACTGATTTATGCTTTTATTTTGAGAGCGTTACATGTACCTCATAACTAAAAAAGAAAATGATATAATTTCATACTTTATGAGTCATAACATAAGAAAGAAAGTCATAACTAAACAACACGTAAGGCATAATAAAAAATCTCATAAGTAATAATTAAAGAAAAAAAATTAATAATAACTAAAAAAAAAAGACATAACTTAAGAGTGTATATGGTATAAATATGTATACTAGAATTTCTCCTTGTTTATATAATATGCATTTTTCATTATAGAAATAAATACTCCCTCCGTCCCAAAATATTAGTCCCTTACTACATTTTTCATTGTCCCAAAATATAAATTTATAATTTTGCCCTTCTTTTAAATTCATAAACAATATAAAAAGTACAATTATGACATTGATATTCTCCAAAAAATGTACTATCAAAGGATAATTTTGGAAAATTAACTTTTTTAAAGTGCAATAATTGTACTATCAAAAAAAGTTGGATTCCCCAAAAGGGACCATTATTTTGGAATGGAGGGAGCAGCAAACAAGTACATTTTATGCCTATCTTAAAAAAAAAAATGCATTGTACTTTATTCAATGAATTTTATATTGTGGACTTGTAATTCATATACTTTCATATTTTTTTCTTGTGATTCATTTAATCCTTTTGGATGTGCATAACTCATTTACCCGTCATATTAGAGTATCATATTTGAAAAAGTACACTAAAGACTTTTTTAGTGTCACATCATACCCGTCACGTTAGAGTATCACATTTAGAAAAAATATACAAAGAGTTTTTAATTTTTTTTAGAGTGTTACATTAGACCCGCCACATTGGAGTGTCACATGTCACGTTTACGAAAAATACACTAAGGAGTTTTTATTTTTATTTTTATTTTTTTGAAGCGTCACATCATACTTGTCCTATTGTCACGTTTGAAAAAAATTACCCTTAGTTATTATTTTTTTTGATGTATCATATCATGCCTGTCATGTTTGAAAAAAGTAGAGTGTCACATCATATCTATCATGTTGTCACGTTTGAGAAAAGTACGCTAAGGAATTTTTAAATTTTTTTTGAAGTGTTACATCATACCTGTCACGTTGTCACGTTTGAAAAAAGTATACTAAGGAGTTATTGTTTTTTTTTTTGAAGTGTCACATCATATATGTCACATTGTCACATTTGAAAAAAGTACAATAAGGTGTTATTATTATTTTTTTTGAGTAAAAATTTTGAAGTGTTACATCATATCCACCACGTTGTCACATTTAAAAAAAGTACATTGTGAGTTTTTAATTTTTTTTTGGAGTGTCACATCGTTAGAGTGTCATATTAATATCTGTCATGTTGAAATATCACATAATACCTATCACATTAATAAAAGAGCATAACTGTCTATCAAAACACTATCAAAATAAAAAATCAGACCACACAAAAAGAAACATTTTACTAATATGATTTAATAGATTAATAAAAAAAATTTAAACTAATTCAAGTACTTATTTATGGAGTGTGATATATTGGTAAATATCTCTATTTTATTTTACTAACATAAAGAACTCTATTGAACTTTCAAAGACCAACATCCCCTCTTCCTCCTATATAACATGACAATAAACTTGATCTTCAC
Source organism: Camellia sinensis (assembly GCF_004153795.1). Classification (NCBI taxonomy): domain Eukaryota; kingdom Viridiplantae; phylum Streptophyta; class Magnoliopsida; order Ericales; family Theaceae; genus Camellia; species Camellia sinensis. Next base: position 293,956 of record NW_021025185.1, read on the forward strand.
ATCAAAAACCAGAAAAAAAAAACCAGAGAGAGACAGAGATGGGGGTTTTGATTAAGCTAATCGATGCAGTTCTGTTTTTCTTCTTCTTGGTGTTAATTTTAGTAGCTCCAGCTTTCGACGCACAAGTGTGCTTTTATAGCGATTCCGGGTTTTACCCCTTGTTGTACAGTGTTCCGGACTTAGTTCCATGGATGTTAGTAGTTGTTTATATCTTGTTTATGTCCTTTCAAACTTTGTATTTAAGTTATAGGATGTGTTGGGCAGGTTTGTTACAGGTTGGGAGTGATTGGGAGCAAATGGTTGTTGCCCAGAATTTTGGTTTTTCGCTCGAGCGAGACTTTTGTCACTCAAGCGAGCTCTGTGTTTTAGATCCTTCGCTCGAGCAAGAGTTGAGTTTTGTGTCTGGTGGCTCGAGCGAGAAGTATTGTGGTCGAGCGTGCGTCTGCGTCTTTTTTTGACCTGAGAGCTGTGTTTCTTGGCTCAAGCGAGATTTCCTTCGCTCGAGCAAGCGAGGTGTATGTTTTGGGTTCCTTCGCTCGAGCGAGCATTCTTGCGCTCGAGCGTGCTTCTGAGTTGCTGACCTGAAGCTTTAAATTGTTGGCTCGATCGAGGCTTTTAACGATCGAGTGAGATTTCTCTGTGTTTGGTCGCTCGAGCGACCAAGTCTTCGCTCGTGCGAGCCTGTGTTATATCAGCAGACAGCAGCGGGGAAAACATCACTTTTTCATCTCCTTTCTTTTGGCAAACCCTAGATCCGACTCTCTCTCTTTCTATACTTGTCTTCTCTCTAAGGTTTGATCTATCCAGAGTGAGTTTCTACCCTTAGTCCTTTGTTAAAAAGATAGAGGGTGTCTTGGGCTTTGATTTAATCTGAAAAACTTAGGATTTGGAGCACGTTGGTTTTTGGTCTTCATCTCCGTTTGACCTCAAACTTCGAGGTAGGGATACCCTACTCCTTCTTATGAGCTTTGTCTTTTAATTTTAGCATTTTGATATGTTGGGAGTTGTTGTGTAATTTTGGAAAAAGTTTGGGCCATTGTGTAATTTTACAAAAGATGGGGGTTTTATATATATAAACCTATATGCATGTTTGACATAGAGAAATGAGAATTTATGTTGAACTATTGAGAAAAATGGAACCTTAGGGTTGTTATGTTAATTATGGAAAATGCCCTAATTAGTTGGATAAATTAATTTGTATAATTAATTTTGAGAAATGAGAAGTTGAATTGAGAATATTCAAATTGGAAAGATATGAAATTAAAGGGTGTAGTCGGATTCATTAAATCGCTCACCTAGGCAAAATGTTGATAATATATCCATATGATGCATTTATTTTCTGTTTAGAAATAACTGCTTTGGGCTATCGGTGGAGGATAGTCTTGATTGTTGTAGACAATGCATGATGATTACGCAAACTAAAACTAATCAATTGGGTGTGTCATCGAATATGACATTTGGATTAATACATTAACCTTATGTATTGATTGATTATGTATATGATCTGTGTATATATACATTGTGTGTGTGGGAGGAGATAGGGGATGTACTCCACGGTTTAGGGGAAGATGGGGGATGGACCTCTAAACCGGATGTTTGTTTGACGTTGATACAGCACTACAATGTGTATCAATTGTGGATTATGGAAGTGTTTTTACATGTTTTGATACAGCACTAAAATGTGTATCATGTGTAAAGTGTGGAAGTGATTTTTGTTTGAGGTTGTTACAGTATCAAAATGTGTATCTATTATGAAGTATGAAAAGATTATTATTGTGGGTTGATCTCTCACCCGAATTGAAAATATCGTTAATTAGAGATGTGATCTCTGTCGAGTTATCTGGCCAGGTTCTAAGCCACGTATATGAATGGATTGATAAGTAAAGGAAATGTAACGCCCTCAAAATAATAACAATAAACCTATCAGATAAGACATGCATTGATATATAAACTAACCACATTCCTTTATTCATTAGAGTTCCATTACATGAGTATTACATGCTAACATCAAAACAAAATGCCCTACGGGCTTACAGCTTTCCAAGTCAACACTTGGTTACAACAAAGAGTTCTAACTCGTTTACACATTAAGCCCTTGGCTTGAAGTTACATATAATACATCAAAAGTGAAACGACAAAACTATGCCCGCCACAAGCCTCCCAGCTATGTCCTTGGAGGTGGCATGCTTCCTGCACCTGAAAATGATATTCCCATATAGGTGAGCCACAGCCCAGTAGAAATACACTAAACCAACCATGGACAATGACTAAACATTAGCAATTGATAGTTGGTCACACTGATACAATCACATAAATTCATATTTATGTCAACGACTTACAAGTCCCAATTACTTTTCATTTTCCCTTTTCAATAGATAAGCATGCTAGCTCTATTATCATTTCCACAGATATGTATAAACTATATCCACATTCTCAACAATATGTATATCAACAATATCCACAGATAAGCATACAAGCTGTATCCACATTCTACAACAGATATGTATATCAACAATATCCACAGACAAGCATACAGCTGTTCCACATTCACTACAACAGATATGTATATCAACAATATCCACAGATAAGCATACAAGCTGTATCCACATTCTACAACAGATATGTTATATCAACAATATCCACAGATAAGCATACAAGCTGTATCCACACTTCACAAAGAATAAGCATATAAGCTCTATCTTCACTTCTCTAGACAAGCATATGAGCTCTGTCTACGGAGTTCATCCCCTATCTCCTCCCAATACCTATCCGGTTTAGAGGTACATCCCCTATCTTCCCCTAAACCGCGGAGTGCATCCCCTATCTCCTCCTCTACACATAACGTATATAAACACATTGGTTCTATACAATCACACAATACATACAATTAATGTATTCTATCAACTGTCAAGTTCCATGACACATTCCATTGATTAGTTTCCGTTTACTTAATCATCATGCATTGTCTACAACAATCACGATTATCCTCCACCGATAGCCCAAAGCAGTTATTTCTAAAACAGAAAATAAATGCACAAATGGATATTTAATCAACATTTCATTTCCTCATTTCTCACCAATTAATTATCCCAATTAATTAAACAATGTAATTAGGCCATTATCCATAATTACCATTTCAACCCTTAGGTCCCATTTTCATCAATGATTCAACAATCATTCTATTTTTTTTATGCCTAACATGCATCTAGGTTTATTATGAATAAAACCCCAACTTTTGTAAATTTACACAAAAGCCCCAAACTCTTACAAAATTACCAAACCAAGCCCAACATCTCAAAATACCAAAATTTAAAGACAAAACCCATAGAGAGGAGTGGGATATCCCTACCTTGAAGTTTTAGCCAAAAAGGAACTTTGCATTCTAAGATCAACTTGCTCCAAATCCAAACTTTTTCAGATTAAATCGAAGCTTTCAACGCCCTCTATCTTTTTAACAAAGGCCCTAGGCTAGATTCACACCCTAGGGAGATCAAATCTTAGAGAGAGTGTAAGTTTAGGAAGAGAGAGTGTCGAATTTAGGTTTTGCTCAAAGAAAGGGACTGAAAAAGTGATGTTTAAGACGCTGCTGTCCGCTGATATAAAACACTCTCGCTCGAGCGAAGGATTGGTCGCTCGAGCGACCAGACACAGAAAACTCTCGCTCGAGCCAAGAAGTTCTCGATCGAGCGAAGAAAAACCCAGACCGCTCGAGCCACGAAAAGCTCGCTCGAGCCAGAAACTACAACTCTCAGGTCCAGAACCAGGTGCAACACAACGCTCGCTCGAGCGACAAACGCCTCGCTCGAGCGAAGGACCAAAAATCTGGGCAGCAACACTAGGCTCCCAAGCACAACCAACCTGTAACCAACCTGCCGAACACATCCCATAACTCAATATACAAGGTAAAGAGGATGCAAACTAAAAAAATAAACAACTACCAACATTCACGGACACATGTCCGGATCACTGTACAACAAGGGTAAACCCGGGATCGCTATAGGAAATGAATTGTAACATGGAACTGTAATGTGATATGAATGGATGTATAAGTGTTGACCATCTATCAACTGCTAATCTTTTAGTCATTGTTTATTGCTGGTTTAGTATGTTTCTACTGGGCTGTGACTCACCCTTTATAGGACATCATTTTCAGGTACAGGTAGCATGCCACCTCCAAGGACATAGCTTGGGAGGCTAAAGGCAAATAGACTTTTGCTGTTTTACTTTCTTTTGATGTATTACATGTAAATTCAAGCCAAGAGCTTAATATGTATATGAGTTAGTACTCATTTCTTGTGACCAAGTGTTGGCTTGGAAAGTTGTAAGCCTATAGGGCGTTTACTTTTGATGTCAACATGTAATACTTTTGTAAGAACTACTCTGATATATAGAAAGATGTTTATTTCTTTTATACTGTAACATGTCAAGAATGATGGGTTTTATGTATTATTTTGAGGGCGTTACAGCTTTCCTTCTAAGTTCTTCCTAAACTTCCTCGTTGACCTCAATCTTTGGTTCACAAGCAAGTACAGTGATTACTTGCTCATTGAAAAGCCTTCTTTCTTTGTTGGCCTTATGTGGCTCGAGCTTCTCTTCCAGTGGCCACTTGCCATTGCAAATCTCTATGCTATTCTTGTGAGAGGGAAGCCTTGGTTCAATTCTACTTGCCTAGTCTATGGAGCTTTTACTAGAATGGTATTTTCCCTTTTTTTCTTTTTCTTTTCATTTCTTTGTTTGGTTCTCGGGAAAATTTTGTATAATTTATTGGATTGCATTTCAAGAGGTGGATTTCACTCTCTCATTTTAGTCGTATTGTTTTGGCATAGTATGAAGCATAGCATTTGAGTCAAAAAATAATAATAATAATTCACAAATTTCACAAAATAGAATTGGTAAAGAAGATGTTATGTTTGGATTTTATAAAAAATCAAAGAGAGAATTAGCTTTTACTTGATATGATAACTTGAGATTTTATTTAATGTTTTTTTAACTTTTGTAATGATTTCTTTATGTCTTGATTATATAGATTTTTTTAAAAAAAAAAAAATTTTTGTAGTTTTGGGTTTTTTTTTTTTTTTTTAAAAAAGTTTTAAGTTTTAGTGATTATATATGCAAGTGGAATATAGTCAAGACTTTTAAGCAGAAGCCACTCGTTTCCTAGCTGTTTCAATTATGAAGATGCGAAAATGCATTTATCTCTGTTAAATTCCAATGACTTGCATGTAATAATTGGCAAAGTCAGATTTATGGCTAGCCATTTCTTTGAATTTTAAGCTCAAATGTATATACTATATGATTTATATTATTTTATGGTGGCTTTGAACAAGGAACAAAGATATCATAATCCTACATTTCAGCAGGTTCAAACTCCTACCAATGAGTGCATCATGGTTATGGTTTTGCATAAATTTAAAATTTGGATAAGTCACTAATGTAGCTCAATTTTTGGTGATTAAGGATTACTGATTATGCTCCTTTTCTGAATCTTGATGTATTCGGTTACAATCAAATCTTGCTTAAGGTTCAATTTTGTTTTCCAAATTATAGGACATGGATGAATGTAATAATGATTAATAAAGTAGATTTAGCAAACATTAGAGTTTGAAATTGGTGTTTGAATCTCTTCTTTGTTACCATGCTCTCGCCAGACTAAAATGAATGCCGGAGTCCCTGCATTGGGTAGGAAAAAGAGGGCTTGAGATGCAACTCGTAACCAAGATTTGGTACAATTGCCTTTCATTTCCAGAACTGCTCATGCCAATTTCTATGTTGTTATGCAAATACCAAAATTTTGGAAGTTGATTTTTTGAGGAGTGTTTGAAGTTTGTAGTATCATTTCTTCCGTAGGCAATGGCATATCACAAAGTGGTCTCACTTGATACAAAATATTTCATAAATGATTTGTACAGCTGTTTTGGATATATAGGTTGAAGTAGAGTGACTTATATATTGTTTAATATATTATACAAATATATAATTATATATTTATCATATAAATAAATAAATATATAATAATATAATAAAATATTAAATATATTATTTTCGGGCTGAGCAAGGCTACACATTTGAATACATTCGGCCCATTTATTAAATGTGCCTAAAATATTGGTTCACCCTAGCCTTACGTGCTACACTATCTTTTCAAGTCCTAAAAAAATAGAGTTGGGTTGGGCGGATTGGGCAGCTAATAGGTCAATGCCCACTCCTATCTATGATAGTGTCTTTTTTTTTTTTTTTCAAACTATTTTAGAGTCAACCAAGTTAAAAAATATATATAAGAAAAATTGTTTATAAATCCATTGATGGGTGTGCACAGTATTAAGTCTAAGAATTTGTATGTTGTTGGTGATAAGGATACATTTATTAAATTATATATTGGTGGGGACAAGACGCGTGGTCAATTAAGTCATAGATTTGCCAGAAGGTTGTGCATAGTTTTAAAATCAGTTGTTTAGAATGTGAGATTCACTGTTTGTGAATTTCATGTGATCCAATTCTGAGTTCAGAACTCTTATTTAATTCCTATTTTGTGTTCTTGAGAGAAGTCTGCAAACAAAATAGTGGAGGGAAATTTTTAAGTTAGATGCCTAAACACTGGAGGGAAATTTTTTATTTTTTATTTGTAAGAAATTTAATTAAAATTATTTGTTAAAAGACAAGAAGAATACACTATTTTAGCTATAGTGTTGCATAAGCACCCTGCCATTTAGGCATTGTTTGTTTAGGGGATGACTTTGGGATTTGATATTTTTAATAAATTACATAATTCAATCAAACATAATTAGAGTCTGGACTTCTAATCCACATGGAGATGTGTTATCTTCCATATAGGAAGGGTGAGATAGGAGATTGAGGAGAAGGTTGGATTAATTTACTAAAGAGGAAATATCATTTCCCCCCCCCCAAACTATCACGTGTTTTTCATGTTGACCCTCATACTTCGATTTATTTTAATTTAGTACCTGAACTTTCCACAAATTGATCAATTAGACCCCTGCCGTCACCTTCCGTCTACAATTGGAGGGAATGTGCTGACGTGACATTTAAAATTTCATTTTACCCCTCAAACTATACCTTAAAAATCAATTTACCCCCCAAATTAAAAATCAATTTGCCCTCAAACTATACTTTAAAAATCAATTTGCCCCCCACATCAGCACATTCCGTCCAATTGTGGACGGAATGTGACATCAGGGGTCTAATTGATCAATTTGTGAAAAGTTCAGGTGCTAAATTGAAATAAATCAAAGTATAGGGGCCAACGTGAAAACATGTGATAGTTTGGGAGGAAAATGATATTTACTCTTTACTAAAATACAAAATTGGTAGAATTTTGTTAATCCTTGTAATCTTGTGTAAATCCAACCACAGGATGAAATACACCATCTAAAGGAATTGATAATCTCCAAATTGACCGCCCTCAAAATGTTGGGCAAGTTCGGCAATATACTAAAATAGTCAAAAAGTTACTACTAAAAAATTAATTTTACATCTTATTTTTTTACATGTTTTTCTTAAAAAGTCAAAAAGTCAACTAAAATAGTTAATTTCTAAAACATCTACTTATAAACAAACATGGAGAAATTATTCAATACTTTTGGAGCAAATATTGGTGGTGCTCCGAAGTAGTAGTTATTGTTTAAACTATAAGATCTACTACTTTTATGTTAGAGTTTTAAGAGATAATTGATTAGGTGTGAACTTGTAAATGAAATAGAGTATTACTCCAGAAGTATTGAATATAATTTTTTTAACAAACATGGTTTACAAGTTAGACTGCCCTTATCCATACAACTACCATTTTCTACCAAACCTAAAGACTTCTGAACAAAGAGGCTACATATAATATACTCGTAAAGGCACGCTTATGGATTGATAATTTAGGAGAGAAAGTGAAGGATTTGGAAGAGTAGAGTTACTCAACATTATGTGTCAACCTAGTTGGATATGTTCTTCACGAATGATGCTAGTTTTACTTTGCTTTCTTGTTTGATGTAATCTATTTGAACTTGTTGAACTTTGATTTATATCAATAAATTTATTTTTGTCGCTAAAAAAAAATTATGTTTAATTTACTTTTATGTTGTGTTTGGTTGGGAGATTTGAGAAGTGATTTGGAAAGATAAAGGAAAAAGGTGTGTGAAACTAGGTGAAATGTAAGTATATTTTATTTACATTTCACCTACTTTATCCATTTCTTTTAGCAAATCTATCCTCAAATCTCTCAACCAAACACAGTATTAAGAGATAGAACAGAAATATATGGAAAGTTATGAAGTGGAGAGAATATAAATATTTTAAAGTCTTCTCTTCCCTTTCAAAATTGGAATTAATGAAACAAAAAAGAAAGTGAAATATTTCTTAATAATATTTTGTAAGACCTAATTAAATATTAACTAACCAAACAAGTGGGAGGACACCTCTCCTCCCTTTCCTTCTCCTTCTTTCCTTTCACACTTTCTTAGCTATGTTTTTTCCTTCATTCTCCCTTTGTCCACTCAATCTACATGGAGTATAAAGGAAATAGTGGAACTTGAACTAAAACAAGAACAAAGATTAGCGACCCAAAGGATAAGTATTTGGGCAAGGCCTGTCTTTGGTCTATATATGGGCTGGACTGGAGCTCATTGGACAAGTGGGCTCACCATGGGCTTACTCTAAATATTTGATGTGTTTCATAAAAAAAAAAAAAAAAAAAAAAAATATTGAATTAATTAGACAATCATAATCACATGATTTTGTGGGTTAACTCCAAAATTTTGTTGTGTTTCATAAAAAAAATTGAATTAATTAGATAATCATAATTACATGATTATAGCGACCCCGGTCTTCTCCCATTTGATTATTGTATCCGGACTTAGGTTCCGTAGATTCTAAAAAAATTATACAACAATGATTTAATTGTACTCATATAGTTTCATTATATTTATTTTCAAAAAATATGTAATTATGATTTTGAAAAAATATCATTAAATTTTTTTTTTTTTTTGATGAAATTTTGTGGCTATGATTATCTAAATGATCTAATTTTTTTTTTTAAACCAACCTATAGCAGCCTATAGGGTCTGTTTGTTTTTAGAGTTAGATTTGGTTTTGGTTATTCGCTCGAGCGAGGAGTTGGTCGCTCGAGCGAGAGGTGGCGTCCAGTATGGACCTGTAGCTTTGCATTCTTGGCTCGAGCGAGCTTTTCTTCGCTCGAGCGAGTTTGTTCGTTCTTCGCTCGAGCGATAGTTCTTCCGCTCGAGCGTGTGTCTGATTCCAAACCTGATGGTTTGAGTTCTTCGCTCGATCGAGCTTTCTTTCGCTCGAGCGAGCTTTTTGGTTGTAGGCTCGAGCAAGGCTTCCTTGGCTCGAGCGTAGCTTCTCTGTGTCTGGTCGCTCGAGCGACCAAGTCTTCGCTCGAGCGAGCCTGTCAGGTTTAAATAGGCAGCAGCGTGTTTCAGATCTATTTTTCATACACTTTCATATTCCAAAACCCTAGTTACGAGTTTTCTCTTCCTATACACACCTTCTCTCCTAGAATTGATCTACTTAGGGTGTGTTTCTACCATAGATCCTTCATTAAAAAGGTAGAGTGAGTCGAGGGCTTCCATTTAATCTGAACATTTGGTGATTTGGAGCATTTTGGTATTTGGGTATTCATCTTTGTCTTCTCCATTTGGGTTGTTCTCTTCGAGGTTGGGATTTCCTACTCCTTTTTATAGGTTTTGTTCTAAGTTTTGGTATTTTGATATGTTGGGAATACTTTGGTAAATTTTGGGAAAAACCCTAGTGGTATTATTGAAATAATTTGTATAAGTAATTCATGGAATTGGGAAAAGATGGTTAAATTCATGGAATTGGGGAGTTCATTGATTAAATGGTGTAATTGGATAATTTGAATCATTTGTCTATTAAATTGTTGACATAGTTAATTTCAGTTTAGAAATAACTGTTTTGGGCTATCGGTGGAGGATAGTCGTGATTGTTGTAGACATTGCATGTGGATTAGGAATAACTGAAACTAATCACATTGGTTAAGTCATTAATTTTGATTATTGCATTGATACAGAAAATACGTGTATTGATTGGGCATTGCATTTGCATACATTGTTTTGTGTGGGAGGAGATAGGGGATGTACTCCACGGTTTAGGGGAAGTTAGGGGATGGACCTCTAAACCGGATTTTGTTTGGGAGGAGATAGGGGTTGGACTCCATTAGCATCACTTTTATGTGTGCTTATTTATATAGAAGTGTTTTATTGATACAGCACTAAAATGTGTATCAATCTGGAAGTATGAAGTGTTTTGATTTGAGCTTGAGTCTCATTTGTTTGTTGATATTGGAAGGATGTGATTGTGATATATGTAATTCACTGTTGTAAGTTTGGCCAGGTTCTGAGCCATGTTGATAAAATTGGAAAGTAAAACGTGTCTTAGACAATAGTGTCATGAGACTATGAATTGAAGAAATTATTTATCTTGGTTAACCATCTGTTGAATGCTATTACTTTATTCATTGCTTATATGTGGTTTAGTATATTTCTACTGGGCTGTGGCTCACCCTTTATGGGAACATCATTTTCAGGTTCAGGTGATAAGCTACCTCCCAGGACTTAGCTTGGAAGGATTTGGATTTTGAAGACTTGTCTTTAGTTATTTGTTTTTTTTATTTGAGAATAAATGTAAACGTTCAAGCCAAGGGCTTAACTTGTAAATGAGTTAGTACTCAATCTGTGGTGTCCAAGTGTTAGCTTGGGAAGATGTAAGCCCTTAGGGCATTTATTTTGATATTATGTCTTTCAATAAAAGTACTCTGATGAACAATTGAAATGATTCGTTTTCTTTTATTAAAGCATGTCAATGTTATGTATATTATGGGTTTAATTTTGAGGGCGTTACAATGATTTTATTACATTTATAGTTTAAAAAAATTATGCAACAATGATTTAATTGTACTCATATAGTTTCATTATATTTATTTTCAAAAAATATGTAATTATGATTTTGAAAAAATATCATTAATTTTTTTTTTTGATGAAATTATGTGGCTATGATTATCTAAATGATCTATTTTTTTATTTTTTTTTAAACCAACCTATAGCAGCCTATAGGGTCTGTTTGTTTTTAGAGTCAGATTTGGTGGGATTGTTGTATGGAAATTGTTAGTGAAGAGATTAATTAGCGTAGTGGGATTGAGTGAAGGGATTAAAAAAAAATTGTGTTTACTTGATGATGACCGGACTAATAAGAATTCATGTTTGTTTTTTCATTCGACAAGTAGTCAAGGGATTGGATTTTCTCAAGTTGGTCATCCAACTTGAAAAATAATTTTGGTTTGGTAAGCCCGTTTTGGGGTTGATCTCAATGATTCAAATCATGCACTTTTTAGAACTCGTTGAGTAGAATATTCATGCATAAAATTAAGACAATCAGATATTGATATATATATATGTGTGTGTGTGTGTGTGTGTGTGTGTGTGTCTGAATTTCTGACCACACTGCCAACTCAGTATTCAGCAATAAAGCATTGGCAGAATAGATGGCGCCTGAATGACCTGCAACAGAAAGAAGAGATTCCGGCGGTGGTTCGTCCACCCGGGGGCACTCCGATGATTAAATCAGTAATCAAATATCTCTCAAAGATAATCAATAGTGCTTAACTCACTGTTCTGAGTATAAATTGCGTACCTTAGACCCATTGGGGGTGCCTCTCTTTTATAGCCAACTCAATCCTAGTCCCAATAGAAGCCTAGCTTCAATGGTCTTCTACTTAGTGCTTGTCTTGGACTCTCCAATAGATAAAGATAAACTCCCTAAGAGCTTTATCCTTATCCAAGCAGAAGCCCTTCCTCATTCTAGGACTCTTGTCCCTTATCCGCTTATCCCGGTTTCTGATATCTTCGGAGATAACCTTGGCCTAGCCGAGATTACCTCGACGTCACGACCAGGACACGTGGCACCTCGGCTGACACGTCGGCGTCACCTTGGCCACGTGTTGGTGCTTAGAAAATATATCCCCACAACGGCCCCCTAGGTTCTATTACCTCGGCATCCTGAGGTGATGGAACCTATATCATGAATGTCGACGATCAAACTGAATCATCCAATACATCGGCTTCACACAACCAGCTCCTGTAATTTGTCTCATCAAGGTTTTTAGAACCAATAACCTAATTCATTCGAGTTATTTAGTCGAGATCTTCTTATAAGCCGAGATCATTGCTTCATTTAAATCAAGAACTTCAAGAGTTTTATCACGCGTATGAGCTGTCACGCAAAATAAATCAACCGTTTCTGCCACGCGTCTTCCCCTCACTGGGTCGTACCTGATACACGCCTGTAAGTCGTCTTATGTCTGGGTGTGCCGTCTAACAAGCACGTCGCCCTAGACGCATTGATGGTATTTTGTCGCCGTTCTCCGCGTTTTGATCAAAATCAATTCTCTCTCTCCGTCTCTTCACTTTTTGCATTATCGTTTCTGGAAAACCCATCTTTTTCTCTCTCTAATCTGTCTTTGCTCAAGCTTTTCTAGCTCTACAACTTCCTCCGTTCACCTCTTCCGGCGTGATTTTCACCGCTCTGTCACTTTTGTAATCGTCATCTGACTTCGGCAATCCCCACACCGGCCTCACTTTTTCTGGTAAGCCACTGTTCCTCCTAGTTTCAGTTTTTGACTGTACCTCAAACTCTGTCATTTTTGCGAACTTGCTTATGTCTTTGATTAGTTTAATCTGTTCATGTATTTGAGTATGGTTGCTTCGCGATTCAATTTTTTTCCAATCCTTTCTTGAGTATTCACAAACTGCACACACATTTGTTCACTTTTGCCATTGTTCTTGGCCTTGTACCCTTGCACACACTCTGTCATAGTGTTCTTGGTAGTTCATCACTGTTCTTGATTCTGAAACACGTTCTTGTTTTCTGTTTTCTGTGTCTTTTCCAGATTCGTGCCTTCAATCTTTGTTTCCATAGATCTAGGTTTGGGTTTTGCTTATAGAATCCACAAATTTTTAGGGAAAACTGAAACGAATTCCACTTAGTTTTTAGCCAAGGTCACTTAAAACCGTCACAAAACACTCCCATCCGAAGTCTCATACCTTCCTCAAGCCGACATCATGGGTATGTGGAGGCATAGGGTAGACACCCCGACCAAGTTAGAATACTTTATACGGGAGTTTCGCATCCCCACCGACGTTCATTTGAGGTTGGCTGGGAAGGATGACTCCATCATGCCCACGACTGATTCTATGCCCTTCCCCATTGTAGCTTTTATCGAGTGCGGACTTAGGCTCCCACTTGACATCCTCTTCCGTGAGATAATCCATTACTATAAGTTGAACCCAATGCAGCTTGTCATCAATTCCTACCGAGTTATAAACGGTATAATAGCCTTAGCCAAATAAGAGAATGCTAGGGTTACCTTAGCCGACATCCAATACTGCTACACCATGTGTGGCCTGAAAAAAGAGACAGGCTATGTTTACTACCTCAAACCGAGGTCCACAGAGTACAAAATTGTTGCCGACCTCCCAGACTCCAACAAGGGAGCTGGGGATGATTACTTTATTACCTTGGGGAACTGGGAGTTCGCTCCAGATGAGGACCTCCACCTCTTCCCTCTTCCTCGAACAGTTTTTGTAGAGGGTAATGGTAAGAGCCCTGTGTTCATAGTTACTTGTTTTTAAAGTCCTCAATACTTCAATTATTCTAATGTCTGTTTTTTCTTGCAGCTTTTCTCTAACCAGAAAAAGGCTTCCGCAAGTCATTTTTCGCCAGCAAGGGTCTGAAGAAGCTACTGGATTTGCCAGTCCACAAGCGCAGAGCCCCTTTGGTACTCAACTTCATCCCGACCTACAAGTTGGTACTTCCTGACGTCCCAAGGAAGCAAAAAAGCAAGTCTCCTCCTTCCGCCACAACTCCACCAACAGCTTCTTCATCTTGGCCGAATCAGGGTTCAACCTCCGATCCAGCAGAACAACCATCTACCTCGGCACCATAGCTGATCCTGCTATCTCAACGCCGTAGATGACGCCGAACAGTTTTTGCCGTTGAGATGGGCCGCCAGAAAGCAGTTGCTAAGGACCTCTTGGACAACATCCCGGCCACTGTTGACGCTGAACCAGCACCATCTCAACCAAAGCCGAAAAAAAAAAGGATAAAGAAGGCTCAACCAAAGGCAACGGTGACTCAGATTGATACTGAGGACACCTTGCCAATTTCAAAATTGGCTTCGAGCGAGAAGACCACCTCTGCCCCCGAGAAGAGGCCCTCCGAGGGCCAAAGATCCCAATCAACTCGGTCAAAAAGGCTGAGGTCCGAGTCTGCCACGACCTCGAGGCCAACGAAATCAGATGCCCCCTGGGCTCCACCAATCACTTTAGAGGACAGGCTAGTCAAAGTGAATGATAGTGCCGACAACGTTAATGTCGGCGTCGCTCTTAGTACCGCTTTGCTTCTTTCTGACGATCTTGATCGAAACGCCTAGATGAGCGAGTATGAAAATTTTGCTCTGATGCTCCAGCGCTCTGTTCAAGTAAGTCTTCACACTTGGTATCTTTCTTTCTTTTTTATACTTAAAAAATTTTCTAATAACTTCTGCTCTGTTTATTTTTTTTTAGGCAATCCAGCAGGCCCACTCCTTCTTAATGCAATCTTTTGAGACAAGGAAGGCGTTGGCTAACAAGACTAGGGATTTTACTAGTCTGCAAAAGGCCGATAAAAGCTTACAATAAAAAATGAAGACTTTGGCAGACTAGGCCGAGGCTGCTGTCAAAGCCAAAGATGTGGCCGAGGAAAATGCAGATGCTGCTGATGCCATAAACAAGGTTCTTGAGGCCCAGAAAAAAAAAAAAAAGGCCAAAGAAAAGACAGCCGAGGCCCAAAAGGAACTCCAAGATGCTTTGGCCACCAAATCGGCCGAGGTCAAGGCCGCAAATGAAAAGGCATATACTGAGGGGGTGGCCGATGTCACGGCGGACTACGAGCGTCAGGTGAAGCAGGCATGCAACAAGGGTTTCACCCTTGGTTGGATGGCTTTACTGAAAAAGCTTGAAGTCCCCGAGGACTCCCCCCTTAGGAACACCGACGTCCTCGCCATGCTATTCCCCCCCAACTCCAAGCCAATCCTACGACGATTCTGAGTCTGTGGAGGAAGCTTTGGTGAGGAAGTTAAAGGAGGCTGATGTGGCCAAGTCCCCTACTCAAAATGAGCAAGTCCTGGACTTGACTCAGAATGAGAAGGGTGAGGAGGTTCCCAAAGATGCTACCATTGAAAAGGCAACGTTAGACGTGCCTATTGCTGACAAGAGCCTTGACCAAACCCTGGAAGAAATTGACGCCAAGCTCGCGGCTGAGAAAGCCGCCGAGATGTCTTCTCAGCAGTCCTCCGAGATCCAGACCCAACCTGCTAGTGGCGCCAAAGAATCTTAGTTTTATGTTTTTCTCTTCCTTCTGTGCCTTGCACTTTGTTTTTCTTTTGAAACAATGTAAGCTCTTCACATGGCCAATGCGCCTTCTTATAAATATAACTTCTTTGTTTTGAACGCTTGCATGTTTGTCTTCCCTTTACTGCTCTTGTATGGCTTTCATACTTAGAATAATTTTGTGTCTTCAATATACACCTTAGTCTTGTGCAACCTTCTCGAGGTGATACGCCTCGGTTATACAAACCAATGGTTTACCTGGGCAAGTACATAAGTACCTTTCTTGGTACAGCCTTGGTCTCAACTTGTAAATTTTTCGCAAAATTTCAACAAGTGTTCAATATAAACTTAGTTTAACTTCAACTTGTAAACTCAAGTTTCAACAAGCGTTTAAACATGATCTTGGTTTAACGTCAACTTGTAAATTTTTCACAAATTTCAACAAGTGTTAAACGTGATCTCGGTTTAACTTCAACTTGTAAATTTTTCACAAATTTCAACAAGTGTTAAACGTGATCTCGGTTTAACTTCAACTTGTAAATTTTTCACAAATTTCAACAAGTGTTAAACGTGATCTCGGTTTAACTTCAACTTGTAAATTTTTCACAAATTTCAACAAGTGTTAAACGTGATCTCGGTTTAACTTCAACTTGTAAATTTTTCACAAATTTCAACAAGTGTTAAACGTGATCTCGGTTTAACTTCAACTTGTAAATTTTTCACAAATTTCAACAAGTGTTAAACGTGATCTCGGTTTAACTTCAACTTGTAAATTTTTCACAAATTTCAACAAGTGTTAAACGTGATCTCGGTTTAACTTCAACTTGTAAATTTTTCACAAATTTCAACAAGTGTTAAACGTGATCTCGGTTTAACTTCAACTTGTAAATTTTTCACAAATTTCAACAAGTGTTAAACGTGATCTCGGTTTAACTTCAACTTGTAAATTTTTCACAAATTTCAAGCCAATATGCCCCATTGTCCAGTACCGAGATGATTCTGTAGGGTCCTTCCCAATTTGGGCCAAGCTTGCCCTCTCTGGGATCCTTCTTGTTGCCGATGACTTTTCTCAAGACGAGGTCACCAATTTGAAACTCCCTGGGGTTGACCTTCTTATTATAAGCTCTGGCAAGCTACTGCTGGTATACTGCGAGCTGAATTGCAGCTCTCTCCGTTCTTTCTTCTAGAAGATCCAGGTCTCGGGCTAAGAGTACATCATTAGCCTCGTCCTCTACTCCCTGGGTTCTGATCCCTGTGATGCCGACTTCCAGAGGAATGACTGCCTCTGTGCCATAAGCCATGGCAAATGAGGATTCCCTAGTTGATCTTCTCGGCGTAGTCCGATATGCCCAGAGTACACTTGGCCGTTCATCCACCCACTTTTCCTTTGCTGCTTGCAGCCTCTTCTTAATCCCATCCAAGATGACTTTGTTGGATGCTTCTGCTTGTCCATTGCTTTGAGGAAAACTTGGGGTGGAAAAATAATTCTTGATTTTGAACTTTGCACAGAAGCTCTTGATTAGCTTACTGTCAAACTGTGTTCCATTATCTGCAGCTAGTGCTCTTGGGATCCCAAACCTGGTGATGATGTTCTTCCATATGAAGCTCTTCACATCCACGTCTCGAATCTTGGCAACAGGTTCAGCTTCTATCCACTTGGTGAAGTAATTCGTTACTCCCAGCAGGTACTTCCTTTGCCCAGTTGCTTGGGGTAGTTGTCCAACGAGATCCATGCCCCATTGGGCAAACTGCCAAGGACTGGATAATGGGTTTAGGTCTACTGCTGATTGGTGTATCAGAGGTGCAAACCTATGACACTTTTCACACTTGTTGACATAGGCCTCTGTATCTTTCTACATCTAGGGCCACCAATACCCCTGGGTAATGGCCCTATGAGCAAGTACTCTGCCCCCAGCATGGCTTCCACTTATTCCTTCATGTATTTCGTACAAAAAATCCTCAGTTTGTGAAGGATGTACACACCTCAAAAGGGGTCCAGTGAAGGATCTTCTGTAGAGATGTCCCTCTGCTGTCAAACTGAATCTCGCTGATTTTAATCTGATCTTCTGTGCCTCTTTGTGGTCATCTGGTAGTTTTCCTTCTTTTAAGAATGCTATTATTGCGTCCGTCCAACTTGGTCCCATGTCCACACAGATTGCTTCACGCTCTGTGGTCAGTGGTTCGATGCTTGGGCCCAACAAGTAGTCAACCATTATCGTCCTTGCCTTTCCAGGTTGTATTGCACTAGCCAGGTTGGCCAGGGCATCGGCGTGACTATTATCATCTTGGCTAATTTGCTATAGCTTGAAATTTTGAAACAGGGCCATCAATCTGCCGACCTCTTTTACATAAGCCGACATCCTTTCGTCTCGGGCTGCGAACTCGCTTATTGTCTGGTTGACTATGAGCTGAGAGTCACAGAAGACTATCACCTCATCTGCCTCTACTACTACTGCCAGTTTCAGTCCTGCAATTAGTGCTTTATACTCCGCTTCATTGTTTGAGGCCTTGAACCCCAAACGAATGGATTGCTTTAGTATCTGTCTATCTGGGGATACCAGTACTACTCCTGCCCCTGCTCCTTGTCGGTTTGAACTCCCATCAACAAACAGTCGAAAGGAGTCGCCGATGTAAATGCTATAGGGCCTTAGTTTTTCTTCTTTCCTTTGTTCTGTTGCCCTCGGCTGGGCTCCTCTTTGCTCGCTTGGACATCGTTCACCTCGGCTCAACGGAGCCCGATGTATGGTGGCTCCTGGAGTGAATTCGGCCACAAAGTCGGCCAAGACATGGCCTTTGATTTCCGTTCTGGGTCTGTACTCTAGGTCATACTGGCCCAAGGCCATTACCCATCTGGCTATTCTTCCTGTCAGATCTCCCTATTGCAACAGGGATTTCAAAGGGTGTTCAGTTATCACCACAATTTTGTGGGCTTGAAAGTAATGGTTCAGCTTCTTTGAAGCCATTACTAATGCTAGCATCAACTTTTCTAGGGGTAAATACCTGGTTTCTGCATCAACCAGGGTTTTACTTATATAGTAAACAGCCCTTTGCTCCACTTTTTCTTCTCGGATTACCACTGCGCTTACCGCGTGCTCTGAAACCGCTAAGTACAGGAACAACTCCTCTTCAGGTTCTAGATTTAAGAGAACTGGAGTCATGGTCAAATACTTCTTTAAGTTTGCCAGGGCGACTTTGCACTCTTCTATCCATAAGAAGTTTGTGGCCTTCTTCACTAAGCTGAAGAAGGGTTTGCATTTGTCAGAGCTTCTGTTTATGAACCTGTTTAGGGCTGCAGCCCTTCCAGTCAGTATTTGCACCTGTTTTGCCAACGTCGGGCTCTTCAACTCTGGGATGGCCTTAATCTGATCTGGGCTGGCCTTAATGCCCCTTCTGGTTACCAGGTATCGCAAGAACTTACCAAATCCAACTCCAAATGCACACTACGATGCATTGAGTCGGAGTCGATATGTTTTAAGGATGTCAAAGATTGCTTTCAGGTCGGCCAAATGACCTTCATTTTCCTTGGTCTTCACGACCATGTCATCGATGTAAACTTCCACCGTTCCGCCAATCAGGTGTCTGAACATTTTGGTTACCAATCTCTGGTAAGTTGCTCCTGCGTTTTTCAACCCAAAAGGCATCACTCTGTAGCAATACAACCCTTTTGGGGTGATAAACACGGTCTTCTCCTCATCTAGGGGGTACATGGCTATCTGATGGTACCCCCTGTAGGCATCCAGGAAGCTCATCCTCCTTCCATGCCCTGAAAGAGATAAATGCATCCACTAGTTGGTTAATCTTGGGTAAAGGAAACTGGTCTTTGGGAACATGGCCTTGTTCAGGCTGTAAAAGTCCACGCAGACCTCTCTATTTTTACCATTCTTTTTTTTCACCACCACTGTATTTTGGATACCTGTCGGATATTTACCTCTTCGAATGGCTCTGGCCTCCAGAAGTTGTCTACTTCCTCTTCCACTGCGCTCAAACATGCAGCAACGTCGGTCTTCTTTACCCGTTGGATTACGCTTTTGCCGACTATCTACGTCAGTTTGGCAATGTGACCTCTCGGGGTCAATGCTGGCAATTTTGTCAGTCGCCAGGCAAACAGCGTTATCTAAATGTATATTGCTTTCTCATGAGCCTCCAGTTTTCTTTTTTCTCTTTCTTCTCTGAACTAAGCCTCCGAGTCAGAGAAGAAAGAAGCTTCTTCTCCCACTGCTGGACGGAGGATTTTCTTTAGGGCTTTTTCAACTCCTTCTCTGCCCCTTCTGGCTCCGTATGCTTACCGGTGGATTCATTGCCTGCCACGGAGCAGTTTTTGTCATGCAGCTGATCTCCTCAAACTTACTTTTATGCCTTCTGCTTGAGGACCGCTCAATAGTTGATGCAATGTTGAGGGAACAGCCCCCCATTGCATGCAATCATAGGCCTCTCCAGGTAACGTATGTAAAGGGGAGGGTGGTCGGATTACAGTGAATATGTCTTGTCGTTCTTAGGTGCCACGCTGCACATCCATCCGCTTACTGCTCCCAGTGGCCATGTCGGCGTTTCATTCGAACCCCGACCATTGATCCATATGATGCTCCATACTCACTCTGGAAGGCCGCCAAGCTCCTTGAAACATTGGCATACATGATGTCACAACAGTTGCCGTGCTCAATTAGAATGTGCTTCACTTGGCACTCCTGTAACGCCCCAAAATAATAACATAAACCCAATTAAAGTAAGTTCGATGCAAATGTAGTAATCAAAAGGATCCCATTCATTCATTCATGAGAGTTCGATTACATAAGTATTACATGTTACAACAAAGCAAATGCCCTACGGGTCTACATTTCCAAGTTAACACTTGTCTGCTCTACACCAAAAAGACAAGTAACGTATACTCATTACACCTTAGAGCCTCTGGCTTGAATTTCATGACTACCATCAAAGATACGACAAAGTAATTCCGTCTCAAACCTCCAGCTTATTGTTTCTCTTGAGGTGGCATAGCTATCCTGTACCTGAAAATGATAATTCCATGTCCCAT
>NW_021025185.1:366599-380927 GCF_004153795.1 Camellia sinensis
TGTTGGGTAATTTACCTCTCGAATGGCTCTGGCCTCCAGAAGTTTGTCTACTTCCTCTTCCACTGCCTCAACATGCAGCAACGTCGGTCTTCTTACCCGTTGGATTACAGGTTTGGCTGACCTATCTACGTTCAGTTTGTGGCAAGTGACCTCGGGGTCAATGGCTGGCATTTTGTAAGGCGTCCAGGCAAACACTTCAATGTTTGCTCTCAAGAAAGCCTCCAGTTCTTTTTCCTCTTCTTCGGCTAAGCCCGAGTCGAGAAGGAAGAAGGGTTCTTCGTCGCCCTTGAAGGATTTGGAAGAGTAGAGTTACTCAACATTATGTGTCAACCTAGTTGGATATGTTCTTCAAGAATGATGCTAGTTTTACTTTGCTTTCTTGTTTGATGTAATCTATTTGAACTTGTTGAACTTTGATTTATATCAATAAATTTATTTTTGCGATAAAAAAAAAATTATGTTTAATTTACTTTTATGTTGTGTTTGGTTGGGAGATTTGAGAAGTGATTTGGAAAGATAAAGGAAAAAGGTGTGTGAAACTAGGTGAAATGTAAGTATATTTTATTTACATTTCACCTACTTTATCCATTTCTTTTATCAAATCTATCCTCAAATCTCTCAACCAAACACAGTATTAAGAGATAGAACAGAAATATATGGAAACTTATGAAGTGGAGAGAATATAAATATTTTGAACTCTTCTCTTCCCCTTCAAAATTGGAATTAATGAAACAAAAAAGAAAGTGAAATATTTCTTAATAATATTTTGTAAGACCTAATTAAATATTAACTAACCAAACAAGTGGGAGGACACCTCTCCTCCCTTTCCTTTTCCTTCTTTCCTTTCACACTCTCTTAACTATGTTTTTTCCTTCATTCTCCCTCTGTCCACTCAATCTACATGCAGTATAAAGGAAATAGTGGAACTTGAACTAAAACAAGAACAAAGATTAGTGACCCAAAGGATAAGTATTTGGGCAAGGCCTGTCTTCGGTCTATATATGGGCTGGACCGGAGCTCATTGGACAAGTGGGCTCACCATGGGCTTACTCTAAATATTTGATGTGTTTCATAAAACAAAAAAAAAAACAAAAAAAATTGAATTAATTAGACAATCATAATCACATGATTTTGTGGGTTTACTCCAAAAATTTGATGTGCTTCATAAAAAAAATTGAATTAATTAGATAATCATAATTACATGATTTTATTACATTTATATTTTTTTTAAAAAATTATGCAACAATGATTTAATTGTACTCATATAGTTTCATTATATTTATTTTCAAAAAATATGTAATTATGATTTTGAAAAAATATCATTAAATTATTATTTTTTTTTGATGAAATTTTGTGGCTATGATTATCTAAATGATCTAATTTTTTATTTTTATTTTTATTTTTTTTTTTAAACCAACCTATAGCAGCCTATAGGGTCTGTTTGTTTTTAGAGTTAGATTTGGTGGGATTGTTGTATGGAAATTGTTAGTGAAGAGATTAATTAGCGTAGTGGGATTGAGTGAAGGGATTAAAAAAAAAAATTGTGTTTACTTGATGATGACCGGACTAATAAGAATTCATGTTTGTTTTGTCATTCGACAAGTAAAGTAGTCAAGGGATTGGATTTTCTCAAGTTGGTCATCCAACTTGAAAAGTAATTTTGGTTTGGTAAGCCCATTTTGGGGTTGATCTCGATGAGTCAAATCATGCACTTTTTAGAACTCGTCGAGTAGAATATTCATGCATAAAATTAAGACAATCAGATATTGATATATATATATGTGTGTGTGTGTGTGTGTGTGTGTGTGTGTGTGTGTGTGAGTGAGTGAATTTCTGACTACACTGCCAACTCAGTATTCAGCAAGAAAGCATTGGCAGAATAGATGGCGCCTGAATGACCTACAACAGAAAGAAGAGATTCCGGCGGTGGTTCGTCCAACCGGGGGCACTCCGATAATTAAATCAGTAATCAAATATCTCTCAAAGATAATCAATAGTGCTTAACTCACTGTTCTGAGTATAAATTGCGTACCTTAGACCCATTGGGGGTGCCTTTCTTTTATAGCCAACTCAATCCTAGTCCTAATAGAAGCCTAGCTTCAATGGTCTTCTGCTTAGTGCTTATCTTGGACTCTCCAATAGATAAAGATAAACTCCCTAAGAGCTTTACCCTTATCCAAGCAGAAGTCCTTCCTCATTCTAGGACTCTTGTCCCTTATCTGCTTATCCCGGATTCCGATATCTTCAGAGATAACCTCGGCCTAGCCGAGATTACCTCGGCGTCACGACCAGGATACGTGGCACCTCGGCTGACACGTCGGCGTCACCTTGGCCACGTGTTGGTGCTTAGAAAATATATCCCCACAACTGCCCCCTAGGTTCTATTACCTCGGCATCCTGAGGTGATAGAACCTATATCATGAATGTCGATGATCTTTCTGAATCGTCCAATACATCGGCTTCACACAACCAGGTCCTGTAATTTATCTCATCAAGGTTTTTGGAACAAGTAACCTAATTCATTCGAGTTATTTAGCCGAGATCTTCTTATAAGCCGAGATCATTGCTTCATTTAAACCAAGAACTTCAAGAGTTTTATCACGCGTATGAGCTGTCATGCAAAATAAATCAACCATTTCTGCCACGTGTCTTCCCCTCACTGGGTCGTACTTGATACGCACCTGTAAGTCGTCTTGTGTCTGGGTGCGCCGTCTAACAAGCACATCACCCTAGACGCATTGATGATCAAAATCAATTCTCTCTCTCCGTCTCTTCACTTTTTGCATTATCGTTTCTGGAGAACCCATCTTTTTCGCTCTCTAATCTGTCTTTGCTCAAGCTTTTCTAGCTCTGCAACTTCCTCCGTTCACCTCTTCCGACGTGATTTTCATCGCTCTGTCGCTTTTGCAATCGTCGTCTAACTTCGGCAATCCCCACACCGGCCTCACTTTTTTCTGGTAAGCCACTGTTCCTCCTAGTTTCAGTTTTTTACTATACCTCGAACTCTGTCATTTTTGCGAACTTGCTTATGTCTTTGATTAGTTTAATTTGTTCATGTATTTGAGTATGGTTGCTTCGCGATTCTATTTTTGTCCAATCCTTTCTTGAGTGTTCACAAACTGCACACACATTTGTTCACTTTTGCCATTGTTCTTGGCCTTCTACCCTTGCACACACTCTGTCATAGTGTTCTTGGTAGTTCATCACTGTTCTTGATTCTGAAACACGTTCTTGTTTTATGTTTTCTGTTTTCTATGTCTTTTCCAAATTCGTGCCTTCAATCTTGTTTCCATAGATCTTCGTTTGGGTTTTGCTTATAGAATCCACAAATTTTTAGGAAAAACTGAAACAAATTCCGCTTAGGTTTTAGCCAAGGTCATTTAAAACCGTCACAAAACACTCCCATCCGAAGTCTCATACCTTCCTCAAGCCGACATCATGGGTATGTGGAGGCATTGGGTAGACACCCCGACCAAGTTAGAATACTTTATGCGGGATTTTCGCATCCCCGCCGATGTTCATTTGAGGTTGGCTGGGAAGGATGACTCCATCATGCCCACGACTGATTCTATGCCCTTCCCCGTTGTAGCTTTTATCGAGTGCGGACTTAGGCTCCCACTTGACATCCTCTTCCGTGAGATAATCCACTACTATAAGTTGAACCCAATGAAGCTTGCCATCAATTCCTACCGAGTCATAAACAGTATAATAGCCTTAGCCAAACAAGAGAATGCTAGGGTTACCTTAGCCGACATCCAATACTGCTACACCATGTGTGGCCTCAAAAAAGAGACAGGCTATATTTACTACCTCAAACCGAGGTCCACAGAGTACAAAATTGTTGCTGACCTCCCAGACTCCAACAAGGGAGTTGGGGATGATTACTTCATTACCTCGGGGAACTGGGAGTTCGCTCCAGATGAGGACCTCCACCTCTTCCCTCTTCCTCGAACAGTTTTTGTAGAGGGTAATGGTAAGAGCCCTGTGTTCATACTTACTTGTTTTTAAAGTCTTCAATACTTCAATTATTCTAATGTCTGTTTTTTCTTGTAGCTTTTCCCTAACTAGAAAAAGGCTTCCACAAGTCCTTTTTCCCCAGCAAGAGTCTGAAGAAGCTACTGGATTTGTCAGTCCACAAGCGCAAAGCCCCTTTGGTACTCAACTTCATCCCGACCTACAAGTTGGTACTTCCTGACATCACAAGGAAGCAAAAAAGCAAGTCTCCTCCTTCCGCCACAACTCCACCAACAGCTTCTTCATCTCGGCCGAATCAAGGTTCAACCTCAGATCCAGCAGAACAACCATCTACCTTGACACCACAGCTGATCCCGCCATCTCAACGCCGTAGATGACGCCGAACAGTTTTTGTCGCTGAGATGGGCCGCCAGAAAGCAGTTGCTAAGGACCTCTTGGCCAACATCCCAGCCATTGTTGACGCTGAACCAGCACCATCTCAACCAAAGCCAAAACAAAAAAGGATAAAGAAGGCTCAGCCAAAGGCAACGGTGACTCAGGTTGATACTGAGGACACCTTGCCAATTTCAAAATTGGCTTCGAGTGAAAAGACCACCTCCGCCCCCGAGAAGAGGCCCTCCGAGGGCCAACGATCCCAATCAACTCGGTCAAAAAGGCTGAGGTCCGAGTCTGCCACGACCTCGGGGCCAACGAAATCAGATGCCCCCTGGGCTCCACCAATCACTTTGGAAGATAGGCTAGTCAAAGTGAATGATAGTGCCTAGAACGTTAATGTCGGCGTCGCTCTTAGTACCGCTTTGCTTCTTCCTGACGATCTTGATCGAAACACCGAGATGAGCGAATATGAAAATTTTGCTCTGATGCTCCAGCGCTCTGTTCAAGTAAGTCTTCACACTTGGTATCTTTCTTTCTTTTTTATACTTAAAAATTTTCTAATAACTTCTGCTCTGTCTATTTTTCTTTAGGCAATCCAGCAGGCCCACTCCTTCTCAATGCAATCTTTTGAGACAAGGAAGGCGTTGGCTAACAAGACTAGGGATTTTACTAGTCTGCAAAAGACTAATAAAAGCTTACAATAAAAAATGAAGACTTTGGCAGACCAGGCCGAGACTGCTGTCAAAGCCAAAGATGTGGCCAAGGAAAAAGCATATGCTGCTAATGCCATAAACAAGGTTCTTGAGGCCCAGAAAAAAAGAGGCCAAAAAAAAGAAAGCCGAGGCCCAAAAGGAACTCCAAGATGCTTTGGCCACCAAATCGGTCGAGGTCAAGGCCGCAAATGAAATGGCATATGTTGAGGGGGTGGCCGATGTCACGGCGGACTACGAGCGTCAGGTGAAGTAGGCATGCAACAAGGGTTTCACCCTTGGTTAGATGGCTTTACTGAAAAAGCTTGAAGTCCCCGAGGACTCCCCCCTCAGGAACACTGACATCCTCGCTCTGCCATTCCCCCCCAACTCCAAGCCAATCCTATGACGATTCTGAGTCTGAGGAGGAAGCTTTGGTAAGGAAGTTAAAGGGATGGGGCCAAGTCCCCTACTCAAAATGAGCAAGTCCTGGGCTTGACTCAAGATGAGGAGGGTGAGGAGGTTCCCAAAGATGCTACCCTTGAAAAGGCAACCTCGGACGTGCCTATTGCTGACAAGAGCCTTGACCAAACCCTGGAAGAAATTGACGCCGAGCTCGCGGCTGAGAAGGCCGCCGAGATGTCTTCTCAGCAGTCCTCCGAGATCCAGACCCAACCTGCTAGTGGCGCCGAAGAATCTTAGTTTTACGTTTTTCTCTTCCTTCTGTGCCTTGCACTTTGTTTTTCTTTTGAAACAATGTAAGCTTTTCACATGGCCAATGTGCCTTCTTATAAATGTTAAACATGATCTTGGTTTAACTTCAACTTGTAAATTTTTTACAAATTTCAACAAATGTTAAACATGATCTCGGTTTAACATCAACTTGTAATTTTTTCATAAATTTCATCAAGTGTT
Source organism: Camellia sinensis (assembly GCF_004153795.1). Classification (NCBI taxonomy): domain Eukaryota; kingdom Viridiplantae; phylum Streptophyta; class Magnoliopsida; order Ericales; family Theaceae; genus Camellia; species Camellia sinensis. Next base: position 372,554 of record NW_021025185.1, read on the forward strand.
AAACATGATCTTGGTTTAACTTCAACTTGTAAATTTTTTACAAATTTCAACAAATGTTAAACATGATCTCGGTTTAACATCAACTTGTAATTTTTTCATAAATTTCATCAAGTGTTAAACATGATCTTGGTTTAACTTCAACTTGTAAATTTTTTACAAATTTCAACAAATGTTAAACATGATCTCGGTTTAACATCAACTTGTAATTTTTTCATAAATTTCATCAAGTGTTAAACATGATCTTGGTTTAACTTCAACTTGTAAATTTTTTACAAATTTCAACAAATGTTAAACATGATCTCGGTTTAACATCAACTTGTAATTTTTTCATAAATTTCATCAAGTGTTAAACATGATCTGGGTTTAACTTCAACTTGTAAATTTTTCACAAAATTTCAACAAGTGTTAAACATGATCTCGGTTTAACTTCAACTTGTAAATTTTTTACAAATTTCAACAAATGTTAAACATGATCTCGGTTTAACATCAACTTGTAATTTTTTCATAAATTTCATCAAGTGTTAAACATGATCTTGGTTTAACTTCAACTTGTAAATTTTTCTCAAATTTCAACAAGTGTTAAAACCATTTTCCAACTCTTTATCTCCTAATGTGAACTTAAGTTCCACTTGGGTTCTCATTATACATGTATTCTGGAAACGTCATCAACTATCTTATCAATCACAAAAAATCAAGCTTTATTTATTACTTCGGCTAATAACAAAGAACAAGAAAATTTAATGATAAAAAAACTTAAGATTGCAAGTATTCCAGGGCCTTGGCAACTCTTTGCCCTCATTATCTTCAAGCCAATATGCCCCATTGTCCAGTACTGAGATGATTCTGTAGGGTCCTTCCCAATTTGTGCCAAGCTTGCCCTCTCTGGGATCCTTCTTGTTGCCGACGACTTTTCTCAAGACGAGGTCACCGATTTGAAACTCCCTGGGGTTGACCTTCTTATTATAAGCTCTGGCAAGCTGCTGCTGGTATGCTGCGAGCTGAATTGCAGCTCTCTCCCTTCTTTCTTCTAGAAGATCCAGATCTCGAGCTAAGAGTACATCATTAGTCTCGTCCTCTACTCCCTGGGTTCTAATCCCTGGGATGCCGACTTCTAGAGGAATGACTGCTTCTATGCCATAAGCCATAGCAAATGGGGATTCCTTACTTGATCTTCTCGGCGTAGTCCGATATGCCCAGAGTACAATTGGCAGTTCATCCACCCACTTTCCCTTTGCTGCTTGCAGCCTCTTCTTAATCCCATCCAAGATGACTTTGTTGGATGCTTCTGCTTGTACATTGCTTTGAGGAAAACTTAGGGTGGAAAAATAATTCTTGATTTTGAACTTTGCACAGAAGCTCTTGATTAGCTTACTGTCAAACTGTGTTCCATTGTCTGCAGCTAGTGCTCTTGGGATCCCAAACCTGGTGATGATGTTCTTCCATATGAAGCTCTTCACATCCACGTCTCGAATCTTGGCAACAGGTTCAGCTTCTATCCACTTGGTGAAGTAATCTGTTACTACCAGCAGGTACTTCCTTTGCCCAGTTGCTTGGGGTAGTTGTCCAACGAGATCTATTCTCCATTGGGCAAACGGCCAAGGACTGGATAATGGGTTTAGGTCTGTTACTGGTTGGTGTATCAGAGGTGCAAACCTTTGACACTTTTCACACTTGTTGACATAGGCCTCTGTATCTTTCTACATCTAGGGCCACCAATACCCCTGGGTAATGGCCCTATGAGCAAGTACTCTGCCCCCAGCATGGCTTCCACTTATTCCTTCATGTATTTTGTACAAAAAATCCTCAGTTTGTGAAGGATGTACACACCTCAAAAGGGGTCCAGTGAAGGATCTTCTGTAGAGATGTGCCTCTGCTGTCAGACTGAATCTTGCCAATTTCAATTTGATCTTGTGTGCATCTTTGTGGTCATCTAGCAGTTTTCCTTCTTTTAGGAATGCTATTATTGCATCCGTCTAACTTGGTCCCATGTCCACACAGATTGCTTCACGCTCTGTGGTCAGTGGTTCGATGCTTGGGCCCGACAAGTAGTCAACCATTATCGTCCTTGCCTTTCCAGGTTGTATTGCACTAGCTAGGTTGGCCAGGGCATCGGCGTGACTATTATTATCTCGGCTAATTTGCTGTAGCTTGAAATTTTGAAACAGGGCCATCAATCTGCCGACCTCTTTCACATAAGCCGACATCCTTTCGTCTCGGGCTGCGAACTCGCTTATTGTCTGGTTGACTATAAGCTGAGTGTCACAGAAGACTATCACCTCATCTGCCTCTACTGCTACTGCCAGTTTCAGTCCTGCAATTAGTGTTTCATACTCTGCTTCATTGTTTAAGGCCTCGAACCCCAAACGAATGGATTGCTCTAGTAACTGTCCATCTGGGGATACCAGTACTACTCCTGCCCCCACTCCTTGTCGGTTTGAACTCCCATCAACAAACAGTCGAAAGGAGTCGCCGATGTAACTGCTATAGGGTCTAGGCCTTAGTTTTTCTTCTTTCCTTTGTTCTGTTGCCCTCGGCTGGGCTCCTTTTTGCTCGCTTGGACATCGTTCACCTCGGCTTAATGGAGTCCGATGTACAGTGGCTCCTGGAGTGAATTCGGCCACAAAGTCGCTTCGGCGAGCCATTGCCCTTTTCTTGCTTTACCTCTTTGTTTCCCGATGTATCTTCATTAATTTTTTCAGTGGTAGGTATCTTGTTTCTGCGTCGGCCAAAGTTTTACTTACATAATAAACAGCCTTTTGTTCTCCTTTTTCCTCTCGGATTAGCACTGCACTGATTGCGTGTTCTGAGACTGCTAAGTACAAAAACAGTTCCTCCCCTGGTACTGGGTTGGAAAGAACCGGAGTTGTGGTCAAGTACTTTTTTAGGTCGGTTAAGGCGGCTTCACATTCTTCTGTCCATAGGAAGTCCGTGGCTTTTTTTACCAGGTTGAAGAAGGGTCTGCACTTATCTGAGCTTCTGCTGATGAATCTGTTTAGGGCTGCGGCCCTTCCAGTAAGCACTTGAACTTGCTTTGCCGATGTCGGGCTCTGTAAGTCCAGGATGGCCTTGATTTGGTCTGGGCTGGCCTCAATGCCCTTTCTTGTCACTAGATATCCTAAAAATTTACCTGATCCAACTCCAAAGGCGCACTTTGAGGCGTTGAGTCGGAGCCGATATCTTTTGAGTATGTCAAAGACCTCTTTTAGGTCGGCAAGATGACCCTTTGATTCCTTGGTCTTCACGACCATGTCGTCGATGTAGACTTCTACTGTTTTGCCAATCAGGTGCTTAAACATCTTTGTCACTAACCTCTGATAGGTTGCTCCTGCGTTTTTCAACCCAAAATGCATTACCTTGTAACAGTACAGACCTTTAGGGGTGATGAACGCGGTCTTCTCCTCGTCTGGAGGGAACATGGCAATCTGGTGGTACCCTCTGTATGCATCCAAGAAACTCATCCTTTCGTGCCCTGAAGTTGCATCTACTAGTTGGTCAATCTTGGGCAGAGGAAAGCTGTCTTTGGGGCAGGCTTTGTTGAGGCTGGTAAAGTCTACACAGGCCCTCCATTTCCCGTTCTTCTTTTTCACTACTACTGTGTTGGACAGCCATGTCGGGTAGTGAACTTCTCGGATGGCTCTGGCCTCCAGAAGTTTGTCTACTTCCTCTTCCACTGCCTCAACATGCAGCAACGTCGGTCTTCTTACCCGTTGGATTACAGGTTTGGCCGACCTATCTACGTTCAGTTTGTGGCAAGTGACCTCGGGGTCAATGCCTAGCATTTTGTAAGGCGTCCAAGCAAACACTTCAATGTTTGCTCTCAAGAAAGCCTCCAGTTCTTTTTCCTCTTCTTTGGCTAAGCCCGAGTCGAGAAGGAAGAAGCGTTCTTCGTCGCCCTGCTGGACGAGGATTTTCTTTAGGGCTTCTTCACTCTTCTCGGCTGGATCCTTGCCGATGTCCTCTAGGACCTCCACGTCCTCATCTTCGATCTCTGCCCTTTCTAGCTCTCGTATGCTGCAGGTGGATTTCATTGCTGCCATGGAGCAATTTTTTGCCTGCAGCTGATCTCCTCTGACTTCTTCTATCCTATTCTCTGTTGGGAACCGCAATAGTTGATGCAATGTTGAGGGAACAGCCCCCATTGCATGCAACCATGGCCTTCCCAGGATAACGTTGTAAAGGGACGGTGTGTCGATTACAGTGAATTATGTCTTTATTTTCTTGGTGCCAGCCTGCACATCCAAGCTTACTGCTCCCAGTGGCCATGTCGGCGTTTCATTGAACCCGACCATTGGTTCATTGGATTGCTCCATATCATCTGGGTGAAGGCCAAGCTCCTTGAAACATCTGACATACATGATGTCACAAGAGCTGCCTTGGTCAATTAAGATGTGCTTCACTTGGCACTCCCCAACCTGGTGGGATACTACCAAGGAATCATTATGTGGATGTTGGACCATCTCTAGGTCGGCTTCAGTAAAGGTCACCATTGGTCCCTCACACTCCTCAAACCGAGGTCTTTTCTGCCTGACCTGGTACACGTGCTGCAGGTGCTTTACCTTCTGGGTCTCCCCCTGAATTTCGTTTTCGTTGACCTTCGAGTGAATTACATTAATTACCCGAGGTCCGCCTGCCTGCGATTGTTGTGCTGGGGGGGTGGAGCTGCTGGTGCCTGAGGAAGTCTTGCTCTCTTCCCTTGTCCTGGCCTCATCTACAAGGTCCCTCAAATGGCCTTTCCTTACCAGGTCTTCTAGGTGTGACTTCAGGGCTCTGCAACCCTGAGTCAGATGCCCATCTTTGTTATGGTTAGCACAATGCCTCCCAAGGCTTCTTCCCATAAACTCTCCTGGAACCCTTTCGGGTGCTCTGAAATAGGGTTAGATTCGGATTTTATCCAGGACTTTGTGAATTGGGATTCGAAATACAGTTGTAACCGCCTGTACGGTTCTCAGTCCTACCTCTTGTTTATTGGATCCATTGTTACCTCGACCTCGCTTAGGCGAGCCGTTTGTTTTCTCTTGCTTTGTCGCCTTATTCTCTGGCGTAACTTCCTCGGCTCTGGCGTATTTCTCAATTCTGGCCATGAGCTCCTTCATGCTTTTCAGCAATGTCTTTGCCAATGACTTTCGTAATGCACAATTGTCTTTTAGGCCTTTCTTGAAAGACGCGACCGCCACCTCTTGGTTGCATTCGGGTATTCGGTTGAACACCTCATAAAACCTTTTTGCGTAGGCCCTAAGGCCTTCATCCTCGCTGATCCTCAGAGCCATCAGGGCGTCTACCCTTAATGGCTGTAGTTTGTTTGTCACAAACCTGGCCACGAACATCTCGGGTAGGCCTTCCCAGGTCTTCACACTTCCCTTCGGCAATTTGTGAAACCAATCTGATGCAATCTCCCCGAAAGATGAGGGGAACACCTTGCAGAGCAACGACTCGTTTCTAGTGTACAGTGCCATCGAGTTCAGGTATAATCCGACGTGAAAGTTGGGGTCCGACTTCCCATCGTATATCTGGAACCTCGGCATACTGAATCCTTTTGGTGCCTCAAATTTGTCCAACTCCGCTGAGAATGGTGTTCTCGGCTTAACATGGGAAATTACCTCGGTATTATGTTGCTCCCTCTCGAGGTAATCTCTCAAGTCCTCTTTGGTCCGTCCAGGAGCTCGGCTATCTCCTGACTTCAGCCTTTTAGGTGCACTGCTCTCAGCTTCGTTGTGTGATGTGTCCTCTTCGGTCCTCTTTGTGCCTTTTCGACCTTTCTCCATTAGTCGCATCGAAGCACAGCTCCTATCTTTGAACATGCCGATGTTCTCTGGGGTCTGTCTCCTTGGTGTGATGTGTCCTTCGAGATTCTTCCCTTTCCGACTCTCCTCGCCCGACCTCCCTTGAAAGGCGGTGAGAGTGTTTTTCGCTCCTGGCATGCTGTGGGGCTACAAGGATTCTTTTCTGCCCTCCCTTCTGGGCATTGGCTGCTGGAATCGGTGTGTCCTACAGTGGGAAAAGTGGCTGCAAGATGTTATTCTACATCATCAAATTGACCATTGTTTGCAGGTCCACCAATTTGTTCGTCATGGTCTTTACCTCATCGTCCCTCCGCAAGCATCTTTCTTTCCATACCTGCAGGTCGTCCTCGTTGTAGTACCCGCTTTGGTCCACTTTCTTTTGTACGTCGCCTTCCTGGCCGACATTCTTTCCTCCGTGATTTTTATCGCGAGTTTCTTCATTGCAGTTGTCTCTTTCAACGTCAAGGTCAATAGGTCTCCCACTCCCAAAAGGAGTGTTGTCCCTAATCTTCTCTTTCTGTCCGTCGTTGGCCATCTATTCTCCTTTTCTTTCCACAGACGGCGCCAAATTGTGTGAGTGAATTTCTGACCACACTGCCAACTCAGTATTCAACAGGAAAGCACTAGCAGAATAGATGGCGCCCGAATGACCTGCAACAGAAAGAAGAGATTCCGGCGATGGTTCGTCCACCCGGGGGCACTCCGATGATTAAATCAGTAATCAAATATCTCTCAAAGATAATCAATACTGCTTAACTCACTGTTCTGAGTATACATTGCGTACCTTAGACCCATTGGGGATGCCTCTGTTTTATAGCCAACTCAATCCCAGTCCCAATAGAATCCTAGCTTCAATGGTCTTCTACTCAGTGCTTATCTTGGACTCTCCAATAGATAAAGATAAACTCCCTAAGAGCTTTATCCTTATCCAGGCAGAAGTCCTTCCTCATTCTAGGACTCTTGTCCCTTATCCGCTTATCCTGGATTCCGATATCTTCGGAGATAACCTCGGCCTAGCTGAAATTACCCCGGCGTCACGACCAGGACACGTGGCACCTCGGCTGACACGTCGGCGTCACCTTGGCCACATGTTGGTGCTTAGAAAATATATCCCCACAATATATATATATATATATTTAAATCACATATATCTTTAATCACATCGATAGTTATATGTTTTAATCACAATTAAAATTTTCTGTAATACAAACATAGAAATATTTATATTCGATCATCTTAATTTTTTATATAAATATATTACTAGATAAAAACTAAAAAGTAAACGGTTTAAATCACCGAAGTCAACTCCAAAATAGGCCTACCATGCCAAAACACAATCTCAAGTAGAGATGGCAAACTTGAAATAATCCAAACCTAATAGTCAATTGTCTCATAATCCTAATGGATTCATTTTTCAATATGCCACTACAAGTCCGCTTATTTGATACCTTTCATAGTCTGTTAAGACTATGAAGTCGGTGGTTCATTTGGCAAACAAATATGATAATTGTGATTCTCACCTCACTATTAGTTCAATCCAAACTCCCATCTCTTAAAACAAACAAGGCCATGAAAATAAAAGGATTGATTCATTGAAATAGAGTTTATGACGGGCTTATGAGACCGGACTACAAGTGTTCAATCCAGATAGCGGACTGGTGATAAGCCAAACCCTACGTGTTTATATATGACCATCGAAAATTTTGTTATTAGACTTGACAAGCATACAAAAATATACATTAAAATGCGTTAAAAAAAATATAGAAATTTGTAAAATAGGTAGGACTAATAAGATAGAGAAATTTTTTTAAAATTCAAAAGGTGAAGTTTGAATTTTATTAATAAATAGTTTTTTGCCCAAATTGTAATAAAAAATTACAAATTTGAATCGGAAATAACTCAATTCTAAAAATAATAGGGTAAATTACAAACATGTAAATTGCAAACACACTCAATTAGAATTTTGAATTTTTTTAAATAAAATAAAAATAAAAATAAAAATTTGAATTATTATTTAATTTTGAATTATTATTTCTCCCTCTAATTTAATCATTATCTTTAATATGAAAGTGAGTGTTCTTTTAAATTTTTTATATTTAACATCAATTTCACATCACGAAAACTAAAATTATTCTCATGCATTGTTTATGTTGAAACATAATTTTTAAAATAATTTTATGTATTTGTACAAATATATATATGAGATAATTATTGAAAAGTACAAAGTAAGGAGGGTATAAGGCATTAGGTTCAGTGAATATTTTTTATTGGTGAGGGTTCACACTTTGTAAAATAGTTTGGTTAGAAGTCTTTTTATTGGTTTTGAAGGACATTTCGTTTTCAATTTTACCCCTTAATTTATCTGTTGACTTTTTTTTATCTATTGACTTTTCGTTGACTATCTATTCAAATTTATATCTATATGTTCAAATTTTTTGACTATCTATTCAAATTTCTTACCTCTCTATTCAATTTTTTCCCTTCATCTATTCAAAAATTTTCTATCTATTGAAATTTGCCACTTGATCTATTGAATTTTTACACCTATCTTTTTTTTTCTCTCTATCTGTTGAATTTATTCTGTTAAAATTTTG
>NW_021025186.1:0-49069 GCF_004153795.1 Camellia sinensis
AGAGAAAGAGACAAAGACGGGGAAAAATATTACCTCAGAAAATGATCGAAGATTCAGGAAACCGACAGACAGACGGACCGGGGAAGAGGGCTATGGCAAACGATGGTCGTTGATTTCCGGAGAGCTATGGCCATAGATTTGTTAGGAAAGAGAGCTATGGCGGACGGACGGACCAGGAAAGAAGGAATCAAGAGAGCGACAGACAGAAACGAAGTGGAGAGCAATGCCATCGATTTCTGGACGGAGGAGGGAAGAGTGAGGTTAGGTGCGTGTATTTTTTTTTATTTTATTTTTTTATCTCAAAGGTGCGTGTATCACACCTTACCAGAGTGCAACTATTCTTCACATGCTAAAGGCAATTGCCAGCTCAGTGGGGGGTGCTGGGTGACCTTCCTGTTCTTCTAATCACCACCCGCCACGTTGCAAAGAGGGTGAGGGGGTGACCCCTAAAAGGGGGTCCCAAGCATTATTCTTATTACACACAGCCCAACTAATAAGCCAACTAGCTCACATAGGGGTGAGGATTGACTGGCCAGTTCGGGTTCAAGCTGGTTAAGCACTCGTTTGGAAAGTTAGGTAGGGTTGAGTTGAGGTTAAAATAGTTATAAGAAAATAAAATAATTTTTTTAATTTTAGATTGAAAATGTCATATTTAAATCATAATTATTTTATTTTTTTTTATTTATAAAAGTCAAAAAGTCCATTACAAATGAGACTTTTTAGTCTCAGGCTAAAATAATAAAAAAGTCAAAAAGTCAACCCACATCTCAAATGAACCCTAAGTTAGATTCTAAAATTATATTATTTGTCTAATAAATCTATATATTAAATAAAAAATAATATGTTTGTAGTTAACTTAACAGAGATTTAATTTTTTTCCTAGACGCTCAATTAAAAAGTCTAAATTTAAATTTGTGGTTTTAAAAAAATAAAAAAGTAATGTGATCCAAATCAGCTAATAAGTTAGATTTTTTTTTAATTGGTCAAAATAGGCCAAATGCTATTTATCTGCACAAATTGTTTCCACCAATTTCAAACTCTCTTCCTTTTCTGTTTCTCTCTCCACAAACCCACATCTCTGTTTCTCTATATTTGTCCCAATTCCTTAAAACCTAGCTCCAGATCTCTCTTCTCAACACCCTTTCCGTTCCGCCATCACTACCGTGGGTTGATCCACCACTACTGTTGACCAGCACCTTCGGGGATAGATCTGAGAGGGAGAACATTGTCGACACAAAACACAACAATTTGCAGTTCGAAGCAGAAGAACCACAAATCTTTGGGTATAGCTTTAGTAGATAGACATTCTATACATATACATGCAAATATATGTCTTGTACGAGTATGTTTGAATATACAGCTCCGATTCCGATTCAGACCCCTACGGAAGGTCACCCAGCACCCCCACTGAGCTGGCAATTGCCTTTAGCATGTGAAGAATAGTTGCACTCTGGTAAGGTGTGATACACGCACCTTTGAGATAAAAAAATAAAATAAAAAAAAATACACGCACCTAACCTCACTCTTCCCTCCTCCGTCCAGAAATCGATGGCATTGCTCTCCACTTCGTTTCTGTCTGTCGCTCTCTTGATTCCTTCTTTCCTGGTCCGTCCGTCCGCCATAGCTCTCTTTCCTAACAAATCTATGGCCATAGCTCTCCGGAAATCAACGACCATCGTTTGCCATAGCCCTCTTCCCCGGTCCGTCTGTCTGTCGGTTTCCTGAATCTTCGATCATTTTCTGAGGTAATATTTTCCCCCGTCTTTGTCTCTCTCTCTCTCTCTCTCTCTCTCTCTCTCTCGCCTTTATACACACATACATTCATCAATCAAAGAGGCTTAATAATCAGTTTTAGTTTGAGAATACATTCAGAAATAGTTTGTTCTATGTAAATACATTCAATGTGAATGCATTCATCAATCTCTCTGTATGTCTGCAATGCCGAGTGTTAACACATTAGAGAGACTTAATCAGTTTCAGTTTGAGAATACATTCAGAAATAATTTGTTCTGTGTGACTACATTCATCAATCTCTCTGTTAATGTGTTCTGTGTTCATACACACATACATTCATCAATCAGAGAGGGTTAATCAGTTTCAGTTTGAGAATACATTCAGAAATAATTTGTTCTGTGTGACTACATTCATCAATCTCTCTGTTAATGTGTTCTGTGTTCATACACACATACATTCATCAATCAGAGAGGGTTAATCAGTTTCAGTTTGAGAATACATTCAGAAATAGTTTGTTCTGTGTGACTACATTCATCAATCTCTCTGTTAATGTGTTCTGTGTTCATACACACATACATTCATCAATCAGAGAGGGTTAATCAGTTTCAGTTTGAGAATACATTCAGAAATAATTTGTTCTGTGTGACTACATTCATCAATCTCTCTGTTAATGTGTTCTGTGTTCATACACACATACATTCATCAATCAGAGAGGGTTAATCAGTTTCAGTTTGAGAATACATTCAGAAATAATTTGTTCTGTGTGACTACATTCATCAATCTCTCTGTTAATGTGTTCTGTGTTCATACACACATACATAAATTAGTTTATATTTTATCAAATTAACGATTTTACCCTTAAAATTAAGCAATGGTATGTTAATTGTCCTTATTTGGAACAAGATTCAAAATTCAGGGTCAAATGTGTCACAATTAAAAAGTCAGGGACTAAAGTGACACAAGCCCTAAACTATAGGTTCTATTAGTTTAATTTGTCCTTTATAATTTAAGAGATCAAAATGATACTCCTCAATAATAAAGGTGAGTAATGTTCAGTTTAGTTTGATTTTGAAATGAATTTTAAAACCAAACCAAATTAAACCATGAAAACATGGTTTGATTCAATTTGGCTTGGAATCACGATTTTTATAAATCTTGTTACCGTTGACAATATGATCACAACATACTCAAATATCAAATAAAATGCCATCATTTTACAAGCAATAATCATTTAAATGATTATTTGATAAAACTAAAATTATAAAAGAGCATACTTGCAAGAGTGATGATTAACAACTTATGAATATATATGAGATATTAGTAAAGTATTCAAGTATTTATGATAAATAATAAATTATATATATAATTAAACGGGATGGTTTGATTTTGAATTGGAATTATAATTATATAATTACGGACCGAATCATTAAATATCGTTTGCCTATTTTAAGAGTTAGGATCAAACTATATATTAAAAAGTAAACCAAATCATGTGATTTGATCTGAATCATTAAATATCGTTTGCCTATTTTAAGAGTTAGGATCAAACTATATATTAAAAAGTAAACCAAATCATGTGATTTGATCTGAATCAGATTAGTTTGAATTTTTTTTTTCTGCTCAATCTACTCAGTAGTTTAGGCAGTTTTTATATAAATAACCAACAAAATGATCATATATTTTGTTATTATTAAGGGGTTGTTTGGGAATGCACTATAAGTGTACTTATTTGAAAAATGAACTTATTTAGGTTATATCACCTCTTTATTTTTTGTTATAAAAAAATAAAAAATACAAACAATCTCTAAGCAAGATACACGACAACACAGGTAGGAATGGCAACGGGGTGGGGCGGGGCAGGGGATCACCCTCCCCGTCCCCGATCCCCGATTGTGAAAATCTCCTCGGCTCCAGCCTCGATCGGGAACCCATCACCTCCCCCGCTCCCATCCCCATCCCCCAAGGGGGATCGGGTTTTCCCGACCCCGAAATATCCCCGACAGTTCTCAACACACACACACACAAGAACTATTCAGATCAACAACCATCACCAATAGCAACATATACATATATATATATATATATCAACTTTAAAAAAAAATATTTGTTCATCAGCACAAATAGACAACAACCGATGTATATATATATAACTTAAAAAAAAAAAAATTGTTCATCAACAAGAGAGAGAGAGAGAGGGGGCTTCTGCAGATCCAGATCGATAGCTTCACGGTCTGTTCAAATCAAACCACGATATGTTCAGATCGATCCAGATCAGTAGCTTCACGAGATCGATCCTGGTCCTGTGTACGGGGCTGTGACACGGTGAGATGAGAGACGTGAGTGAGGGAGAGAGAGATGAAAGAGATGAGAGACGTGAGAAACAGTGAGGGAGAGAGATATGAGAGAAGCAATGAGATGAGAGAAATGAGAGACGTGAGTGAGGGAGAGAGAGACGAAAGACACGGTGAAATAAGTCTGAAAAATGAAAGTGTGATAAAGGGTTGGTTTTTATATATATATACCTAGGGGTAAAGTAGTAATTTCATTTTGGGGATAAACGGGGACGGGGACGGGTCGGATCGGGTACGGGGCTGTGACACGTATCCCTGGCCCCGGCTCGAGAGTGATCGGGAATTGATTTTTTAATACCATCTTCGTCCCGTTGGGAATATTTTTTGGAAAAAAATCGCTCAAATTAGGGTCGGGGGGTTGGGTTCCCGTTAAGCCGAGTTCAGATTGCCATCCCTAAACACAGGGGTGTTTTGACAACATAGTAAAAAGTCAATTTTTTGATTTTTAGATTTTTTGAGTCATATCATCTCTCTATTTTTTTAACACAAAAAGTCAAAAAAACTATAAAAAAAAAAGTCAAAAATTAACTTTTTGGCAACTTTTTAAAACACAACATAGTAGGTATAACCTACTGAATTATTTTTTGAGAAAGAATTGTCTGACAAGATAACTCGTATCTATTCGTGTGGAATCGTGGATTGAATTTGTGTCGTATTATATTGGGTTTGTGTCGTGGGTAACGAAATCATAAATTTTTATAATATTAATTATAAAATTTTAAATTTTTTATTATATTAATTTATAATGAAATTGTGTATTTTATAATTGATAAAAGTTAGCAATTCTTGATACAAAAATAATAGGGTAAATTACACTGCGTTCCCTAAAGTTTCACCTATTTCTCGTTTTGGCTCTTTAAGTTTAATTTTTTTCACTTTGGTTCTTCATATTTGCAATCCTTCCTACTTTGGCCCTTTAAATTTATTTTTGTCTACTTTGGTCCTTCATGTTTGCTATCCATCACATTTTGGCCCTTCATATTTGCAATCCTTTCCACTTTATTCCTAAACTAACGTTCATTCAAAAAACTAACAGAACCTGCCACATCACTAACACAACCAGCTCCATGTGTGATGTGAAAAATTCACTAAAAATGTAAAAAATAAAAAATAGAAAACAAAAAAATTGGAATTTTTTTTAGTCTTTAATGAATTTTTTTTTTTTTTTTCAAATTTATTCATAAACATTATTACATTATAGATGCATCTAGATTAGATGTAGCTAAAAAAATAGAAACAAATTTAACTAAAAAAAGAAAAAAGTTCACTAAAGACCCACAAAAATGAAAATATATTGACTTAAACACTTGTATTGTCAATTCTGAAATGAAAAATTTACTATTTTTTTTTCCGTCTTTATTAAACTTTTTTCTTTTTTTTTTTGGTTAAATTTGTTTTTATTTTTTTAGCTGCATCTAATCTAGATGCATCTATAATGTAATAATGTTTATGAATAAAATTGAAAAAAAAATATTAAAGACAAATTTTTTATTTTTACTTTTTGCATCTTTAGTAATTTTTTTACATCACATAAGGACCTAATGTGTTAGTGAAGTGACAAATTCTATTACTTTTTAAATGAAAGTTGGTTTAAGAATAAAGTGGGAAAGATTACAAACATAGAAGGTTAAAGTGAAAAAAATTAAACTTAAAAGGCCAAAGTAAAAAATGGGTAAAACTTTAAGGAGGAAAGAGTAATTTACCCAAAATAATATACCAATTCACTTTTTAAATTTATTTTCAAAAATCAATAGTGCATAATTGGTATTTTTGTTCTTCCTAATTAGGGGTAAGCATGGTCCAGATTGGATCAGATTGGGGTAAAATCAGGACTAATCTGTTATTTACGGTTCCTGAAAAATTGGAACCAATCTAATCCGTTTAAATCGTAGAACTAATCCGAACCAATCCATTTAACACATGAATTGGATCGGTTTAGAACTACAGATTTATATAATTAAATAACAAATATATATATATATATATATATATATATATAACACTTTAATTTCATAAAAATATAATTATAGTACCATATTAGTTTCATAATAACAACATGTCTTTCATAATAGCGATATACTGTTCTAGAATTTAAACAATCATAAGAAAACTGGTTCCATCATAACTATTTAGACCGTTACAAATTAACATTAAAAACTAACAAACAAAAATAATAAAAGAAGATATTATGTGAGTTTAAGTTTAGATTTAAGTTTTATATAAAATAAGAGAAGATACTATGTAAGAGGTTGCATAATAAAAATATAGACTATTTATATATGGTCCAGATCGATTTCAATCTAAAACTGTAAAATTCAATCCGAGACCAATCCGTAAATTACAAATTTTTAATTTTTCAATCCGAAATCGAACCACGAATTCAAAAACTCAATTCAAACTTACTAAATTGGACCAGACTGAATCTAAATACGGCCTTCACGGATTTCTTGCTCAGCACTGTTCCTCCTGAAAATGATTTGTAGCCCTAAAAAGTTGCCCCTAATATCCCTAATTTCCAATTTTGAAAACTGTTTTCTTTTTTTCTTTCTTTTTTCCTTTTTTTTTTTTTTTACCTGCAATGGAATTTCGGGGCATTCGGGCTCCCCCATTTCGGGCCCTCAATCACGCCCCTATCAATTATACATGAATAATGCTTGGGACCCCCTTTTGGGGGTCACCCCTCAACCCCCCCTTTGCCACGTGGCAGGGGGTGATTGGTGGAGCAGGAAAAAAAAGAAAAAGAAAAAGAAAAGGTGACCAATGAGAGAGAGAGGGGGTCAAAGGGGGTGGGGAAAAAAGGGGATGGATCATTACTCATTATACATTGAGCAATGCCACGTCGCTCGAAAACAGGCCCCTTGAATCCCCTAAAGGCAAAAACGACGTCGTTTTTGCTTCTTTTTTTTTTTTTTTTGGTTGAATCAGAAACGAAGAAGAAGATGGAAGAAGAAGAAGGAGGGAGGAGGAGAGGGAGGAGGAGGGACTGGAGGAGGAGGAGGGACTGGAGGGGGCCCAACAAATGGGGCGGAGGTGGAGGCGGAGGCGGCAGAGGCAGGGGCTGCGAGGGGCGGGGCTGCGACGGCGGACCTGCGGAGGCGACGGCGGAGGCTGCGACGATCGGGCAGAGGGCTGCGACGGCTGAGACCTGCCTCCTCTTCTCCTCTCTTCTCTTTCCCCTCTCTTTCTCTCCTCTGTGATTTCGGGGGATTCGGGGGAAAAAAATTAGGGGGACAAATCATTTTCCTTATACATTTTTCACGGACCCAGCTAAGAGATTCCCATAGATCTCTCTTCTCCATCTTTCCATTCTTCTGCCACTCTCGTGGTTTGTTGTTCATCTTATCTACTATTCTCTGTTGTTTCACTCTCTCAGCCGCCCTAAACTTGCTCACTTTTGACCACGGCCGGTCTTCTCTACCAAAAAAGAGCTAATCTATTTGCTCAAAGTAAAGTTGCTCTGCCGAAGAACAAGACTCGAGACTCAAAGTAAAGTTGTCTTCTCATCTACTCATGGTACGCTTATCTCTTTGCTTTATCGAAAATCAATCGAAATCTTGTTTCTATTTAAAAAAAATTTGATCTTTGAAACTCATGCCCATGATCTGTATGCTTGTATTTCAGCAGATGTGCTAAAGGTTGCTATTTGTTTCTCTGCTTTGAAAAATAGAGTACAATTAGATCCCAAAGTTTTTCTGATGCTAAGAAGGCCTTACTCTACATAAGTTAAACCCTAGAAAAATTCAAACCCACTTCACTGATTAGAGTGCTCTAAGATGCTATTCGGGAATCTGGGTTTGCTGTATTTGGGGGAAAAGTTGCAAATTTTGAGAACTTTTGGAATTCGAAATTGTTCTGTGTTTGGAAAGGGTTTTATTGGAATTGGAATTGCAGAAAACAAAATACCCAGAAGGTAGATTTTGATTTGTTTTTGTTGTGAAAGGTGCAATCTAGGGTAGTGCCAATGGAGGAAGGCAAGGACCCTACTGTTACAGCTAGAACAACTCAATCTAGGGTTTTCCCACAAAGGCTGCTTCAGTTTCTTGCGCATTCCTGTTATTGTTTATTTGCTTTTCAGTCATTAGTATCTACATGATTCGGTATTTCGGAGTTAATACTGCCACAGCACTGCCGAGTTTCCAACCATGTGTCGTTGAGGAGCCTACTAGTTTAGAACAATGGATCAAGCCTCCGTCGAATTTGCTTCGCGAAATGACCGACAAAGAGCTCTTGTGGAGGGCATCTTTTACCTCGTGAGTAAAGAAGTATCCATTCGATAGAGTTCCAAAGATTGCATTCATGTTCTTGACTAAGGGGCCATTGCCATTGGCACCTCTTTGGGAAAGGTTTTTAAAGGGGCACGAGGGGCTATATTTGATCTATATTCATTCACTGCCATCGTTCCAAGTTGATTTCCCTTCCTCCTCGGTTTTCTACAGGAGACAAATACCAAGCCAGGTATGCAGTTAAATTTCAAAGAAAAAAGAAGTTGTGGATTAAAAGCATGTGCAGTTAATGTTGTAATTTTCATGTTGTATGTTTCTCAATACTGTCTCACATTTTTGTTATGCATGAGCTTATCGTTGCACAAAAGTTCATTTTTATTTGAAGAATAAGGTGATATGTGAGCCATTTCCCCTTCTCCCCAATATGTTGAACTGTTCACTCAGAAATATGATAATTGCTGATCTTATTTAGGGGTAACTCGATTAGGAAGCGATGCCTCTATATAATTGGCTCTTTCTAACATTTTGGAAGAACTTTTTTTAGGCATATGGCATTTTTTATTTATTTATTTTGTGTGCTTTAAATGGATTGTTCCCCCGTCTGGTCTGCATTGGTTGCACTGATGATTGTGATTTTAAATTTGATTTCAGTAGACATGAACTACTATCTCAAACAACTCTCTCTTAGGTTGTCCTCGGTGCTACCATTAGGGGTTTGAGGTTTGATTATAGTATTGTAGTGATACAATCCAAATGCAAATCAAGAATCAAATAGAGAGAGGGAAGACAAATGTCCCAATTAGGGGTAAAAATCCCTAAGGGTTAGAGAGAGAAACCAAGCTCTAGTTCAATCTCAATATATATTCTTTATTCCAAAAACTAAGTACAATGGTTATTACATAACCTATTTATAGACTACAACAAACAAGCTATTTAACATACACCTAATCTATTTATTATACTACATCATACTCTCCCTCTTTAAGAAACTTGTCCTCAAGTTTAAGTAGCAATTAAGTAAACTCAATGTAACACTATTCATGTACCTGGAGATGAGGGATAGGTTTTGCGTTCCCTCGCCCCATTCTCACAGCTTAGCTGTTTGCGATTATATCGAACTTCATCCTTGCATCCTTGGCTCAACAACCATAGGTGTGTCCATGCTCTCTCGCTAACACTTGGATAGACCCCACTTCCAAATCTGTTCACCTCTAACCTGCATACTTGTGCAGAAGAGTACTCATTCTGTCTTAATGAGACCAATGGGCTTGCAAATGACATCTTCCAAAGCAAACTTGAGAAACAGTGACACAATAAGAGGATGGACAATGCATCCAATAGGCAAAACATATGAGAACAATTGATCACGAGCTGGAATTCGGCATTGCACGCGTTCTGTTTGAAATGCAAATGCATGATGATGCATGATTTTGAAATGCGCGACAACACGCGGCTTTTGGGATGCATGACAATGCATGTTGATGTAAGTACGTGACAATGCACGTCTTTTGATTACGCATGACAATGCATGTGAACCTGAATGCGCAACCACGCGTGTCGTTTGAAATACATGACAATGCAACCAAGCGGGTTTAAGGTCTCGCCAAACCGGGCAAATACATGAATTTTGTTATTTTGAACGCATGATTATGCATGTGCATAACAATGCGAGGTGTGTGTGCAATGACGTGACATAAATGACGTAAAATCAGCGTGCGTTTACGATAGAGCGTTGTAATGTAACCCACGTAGGGCAACTTTCGAACCTTGTAAGAGATAAAAAAGGATACCAAAAGGATGCACCTTGCACAAATTCGAGTGCCACGCACAAAAGACACGGTCCGAGGTTTGAAACAGAGGCTGGTTGAGCTTCAGAAATACACTGTTCTTGCACTGACTTGAGCAATGAAGGTCCAAAACCACTAATTTGACCCGAACAAGGCTGTAGGAGGTTCACCGGCCAAAAGGGGCAGTCACCGGCTGTCCACCGGCCGCAAAAACACATCACTGGCCAAAAATATAGCCGACCGGCCAAAAATGCCTGATTTGGGGCAGTTTTGACTTTTCGCCTTGGGTCTTTTAAAATAGGGTTTCACACCCTATTTCTTTCATTCCCCCTAGCCGAAATTACATTCCCTCTCTCTCTAGAAGATTTTTCCCCCTTTCTTTGTCCGTTTTCTCACGTTTTTACGCCCGTTCCATCGTTTGATTCGCGAAGTTTATCGCGTTTCGAACACTTTCACCCGATCAAAACTTCGTTTCGGTCCTTCCTTTGCTATTTCCTCTTTTTGGGGTTTGTTCCCCTCGAGTTTTCCTTGATTTTCCCACATTTTCCACGTTCCGACTTTTCCGGCCATTTTCCACCCTCCCGGGGGTTGACTTTTCGTTGACCCTTCGCATTCTAGCTTTGTTTTCCTTTTCCGACCAGTTTCCTCGTCACTTTTGATATGGTCGACGATATTCCACAGGGCAGGACTCCCCCGGACCACGAGATGGACCCCGGG
This sequence comes from Camellia sinensis, assembly GCF_004153795.1. Lineage (NCBI taxonomy): Eukaryota > Viridiplantae > Streptophyta > Magnoliopsida > Ericales > Theaceae > Camellia > Camellia sinensis. The sequence continues at coordinate 10,813 of NW_021025186.1, forward strand.
GCCGAGCTCCTCCCCTTGAGCATCCGCCCGTTCGACCCGGTGACCTACCGGCCGGCGATTCACGTGCTTCCTCCCGACGGACTTCGTCAGTTCCGGGATTTTGCGAGAGGTGTGCCACCAGAACTGCTTCTACGTGAGCCCGAGACGCACTTTTCATATGGCGCTTCCGAGTTATATTCTCCCCCGTTTCATTTCTCGCAATGTAGAACACTTAACTGCCATAGTTGATTCTGCTCTTTAACTGCTTAACTCAGATGCACTGATGCACTGTATACTGTAGTTAACTGTGAACACACTTGCAACTGTTATCTGTTTGAATCTGAACGCGTGCACACACACTGCACTCGCCCTGAACCACTCAAATACACTGACACATCAGTCACTGTAGTTCACTACGAGCACACCGGCAACCGATATCTGTTTGAATTTGGAAAATGTGCACACATGCTGTATCTACAACAAACCATGCAAACACACTGACACATCACATGTTGTAGTTCACTACCAAATCTGAATGCTTTTCAAAACTGTACTTTAGCGTTTTTTCGCAACTATTTTGCTTTTGAACAGGGAGATTCTCATACTGTCCGCGGGTATGGGAATGTTGCCGCCCGGGATTGATACACGGAGTTACCGGACGCAGTCCGTCGCATTGTTGACCAGGCCGGATTTGGCGTATTCTGCAGGGGACTCTCGCGCCTTACGGCGAGCAGGCCTCTCCTTGCCGCTCTGGTGGAGAGGTGGTGGGACACCACCGACTTTTTCTACTTCTCCGTCGCGGGAGACATGACGATGACTCCCTATGATTTCTCGATGCTCACAGGCATCGGGGTAGGGGGTGATCCGATCCCCTTCGACACCGACATGGACTAGTGGGAGGCTGCTCAGATCTACCTGCTCGGTGAGGTGCCGCCTCTGGCACGTCCCAGCTTCGTTCGATATTCATGGTTCGAGGTCGAATTTAGAGTCTAGCCAGCCTTAGTCGAGGAGGCTCCGATGACTCAGGAGGCGGTGGAGCGATATGCGCGCGGCTTTCTCATGTTCCTGCTGGGGACGACTATTTTCGTCGACCGGGTGAGCACTGTGCCCCTCTGCCTGCTCAGCGCTCTCGTGGACGTCACCCGGATCTTACGCTATGACTGGGGTGGCGCTGCCTTGGCCACTCTGTATGGGTACATGAGCTCAGCCTCCCGTTGCAGCGGACAGTTGCGCAGGGGCTACTGGCGAGCTTGGGAGGTATGTTTTCTCCTCTGCTTTTCATTCCTGCTTTACATTTTCTGTACTCTATACACTGTACACACTGTGGTCTGCTTCATACTGATCGTATACTGCACACACGGCATACATATACTCTGCTTTACACTGATTGTACACTGCACACACTGTACACTCCGCTCAATACACTGCACAATACACGGTCCAGCAATTTCTGCTTTATTTTGTGTTCTGCTTTATCTGATAATCCTATTGGTATTTGCTCTGCAGTTGTGGGTCTACGCCTACTTCCCGAGGCTCGCCCCAGTGCCAGACGTAGAGACCCCTCTTGTCGTCCCATTTTCGCGTCGTTTTGACGTGAGGTGCGTGCGGAGGCCCCGTGAGACATTCATCTTTTTCCACCGCTACTTCGACACTATTACCCCCGCGGAGGTATGTTCAACTTTTAGAGTTTTATTTAAGCTTTGTTTTACATGGTACTTTTAAAAATAGTAGATAACAATCTGTATTTCATTTTCAGATCACCTGGCAGCCTTGGGCTCCACTGCCAGCCGCGACTCAGGATCGGTTTACCGGTGCAGAGGAGACTGCACGTTTTCGGATTTTGCTGGAGGGCCCGGTCTGTCGGGCTTGGTACTTGGGTGAGCGTTTCCTACGCCAGACCCTGGGCTTGCCAGAGCAGATAGTTCCGGGTCCGACTCCTACCTACATGAGGGACACCGAGAGGTTCACCGCCGAGGAGATAGCCGATTACACGATTGGCTGGGACGCGAAGGACTTCAGGGGCGAGGGCGACTACAGAGAGTACGTCCAGACCTACATTATGCGGCCTCTAAGCAGTGGCCGTCGAGCTGAGAGAGGGAGACCGGTGGCGCCAGCAGCTGGAGCTGGGGCGGGGACGTCGAGGACAGCTCGTGTCCGTAGCAGGAGCGGAGCTTAGAGGGGTCGGGGGGTTAGCTGGCCAGCGCTACCCACAATGATGACATGCCGAGGGTAGGGTGGGGCGACGTACCTGATCCCCTTTGCTCCTCCTCCAGCTGACCATGAGTTGGTCGGTTTCCACGACTTACCTCCGGTATGTATTACTACATTTTATGCATCTTGTATTGGCATTTCATTTCAGTTTATTTTGATATTCTGTAGAATACTGATGCATTCGATACTTTTGCAGGCTTCTTCCGAGTATACCCGGCAGTCCTTGGAGCTGAATGTCTCCATGATGGGGATGTTACAGCGGACTTTCGACCTCCTGGCCCTCTACAGCATTCCAGTATGTTCTTCTGATCACGGCCTCAAACCATACTCCTAAGCTGCTTCACATAATCTAGCGCACAACACAACACTTGATAAGCTGCTCACGTCATTCATACACTGTACTCATACACTGCATTCTGCACTGATAAACTGCTCACGGCATTCGCACACTGTACTCATACACTGCATTCTATACTGACAAACTGCTCACGGCATTCACACACTGTACTCGTACACTGCATTCCGTACTGATAAACTGCTCACGGCATTCACACACTGTACTCGTACACTGCATTCCGTACTGATAAACTGCTCACGGCATTCACACACTGTACTCGTACACTGCATTCCGTACTGATAAACTGCTCACGGCATTCACACACTGTACTCGTACACTGCATTCCGTACTGATAAACTGCTCACGGCATTCACACACTGTACTCGTACACTGCATTCCGTACTGATAAACTGCTCACGGCATACTGATGCGTTTGCCTCTTATACTTTTCAGCCTCCTTTCCAGATTCCCACTGTGAGAGGTGTTCCAGCTGGACCTTCTATTCCTACCGGAGGAGATGGCAGAGCATACCCCCGCACCAAGGCGGGGCGCACCCATGTTGGGAGTAGCTCACGAGCACCCGTCCCTGATGATGATGATGAGGAGTCGGAGGCGGAGGCGGAGGCGGAGTCATCGGAGGAGGAGACCGGAGACGGCTCGGACTCAGACTCAGATGACAGCGCTGATGATGTTCCTGGACCTTCGTCCAGGAAGAGGACGAGGACGGACCCCTAGACCCACGACCTTTTGTCATTGATCCAGACTTTTGCTGTTTTTTCTTTTTTTCTTTTTTTTTTTTTTGCACTTTTTGCTGGTAGTTAGAGTACCTTGTACTGCCGCAGGCAGATTTTTATTTCCAAAACTATGTACTTGAAAGAGATGATGAAATGAAACAAACTTTTTGTCTGAAAAAAGTGTTGTATTTGTACATGTTATATATTGCAACGCATTGCATCATGTTGCGCCTTAATGTAAATGAAATTGACCTGTTGTTTGAAAATTGAACACTTGCATTGTAATAATCAGATAACGAACCAGTCAACAGCAAAACAACCCATACCAACCACTGCACATTCTGAACATTCGGCTGATACTCTACTGGGGAGTAATCTGCATACAGCCAATAACATAGCACTCGGTTCATTCTGCACACGGCAACCCTGAGCAATAGTCCAATCTGACAAGACGGAATACGAAGGTGAAACCGGCTGAAGTTGAGATACACTCGGATGCTACAAATTTTCCTCTTCTTCTTTTGCTTCGCATAAATATGGAGAATGGCACAACACTCTGAGCATAGAACGATTAATTTTTGAAATTGAAAAAGGGTTTTTCAAACCGGGGTACTGAGCCTACAACTGAACACAGCATACTATGACTCAACAAAAGGTACACGACCTAAATGATTCTCACATCCCTCTAGCACTCAAGCTCGGTTTTTCTCTCAAAATCCTTCGACTCGCTTTTTCTCTCAACTTACACCTCTCTATTCTTTATTCTCTCATTTTTTTATCCCTCCCCAGGATTTTTTAATGGATGAATAGGAAGTTGTGGGTTTATGCCCAACATGGTCAGCTCACGGCTGTTTCTTCCGGTGGCGCTTGGTCGATGCCCCAGGTAAGGCAACGGAGTACCTTGATTCCTTCAGATTCGTGCTTCGCACTTGGTTCGATACCTCGTTGCTCGAAGGTTGAGAGAGCTTTCAGCCCTTTAATGACAGCTTGAATTGTGCCCTTCTTAGCAAGTATGTTGGCGATGGGGGAAAAACAGGAAGCCTGACTCAACCGTGCCCCTAGTTCATCATTATGACCATTTTTTGTTTTGGCTTTCTACTAAAACAATTTTGACCAAGATGAGAGTCAGATTAACACACTTGTTTGATTTTTGATTTGAAAATTATGCAAGTCAGGCCATGAGCACTGAAAATTTTCCTTTTTTGGGTCCAAAACGGTCTAAGTTTTGGAGAAATGAAATAGTTTTCGAGAAAATAGTCAACCTCAGTAAAAATTTTCAAAAACTATTTTCGCAAACGGTCGCCGCTCAACGAGCGCGGAGCTTACTTTCAAGATGCACAACCTCGAATCGAAGGAAAACGGAAAATTGCCCCTTGTTCGAAGGATGCTGTATGGCAACAAAAAGTTGCCCCTGGTTTGAATGGCACCGTAGCGCATTGAATGGCAACGGAAAGTTGCCCCTTGTTTGAATGGCACCACAGTGTATTATAGTCAGTCCTCAGAGTGACGAACACAACCAAACTCTTGGATACAGAGAAGGCGAAGATCATCAAAACCATTACATAGACATAATCAATTTGGAAGTGTTTGTGGCTGGACTTCAGGATGAAGTTGCCTACGTATCCCAAACATGGGAATCAAGCCTTACGTAGTTCCGGGCAAGGTACACTCGGGTATTTTAACCTTCACTTTTTAGGCTCTAACTTTTGCCAAGGCGCCCGATGCGGGTTTTCGACCTTGCGTGCTTTTCTTTCCTTTTTCTTTCTTTCTTCCTTTTCTTTTTTTCTTTTGTATATATATATTTTTTCTTTTTGTATTTTTCTCTCTTTTGTATATTTTTTTCTTCTTTTTTTTGTATATATTTTCTTTTGTTCTAACTTTTGCCTGGGTCGTCCTTCCGGGTTTTCGGCCCAGCGAACCGCTCAAAGGGTAAAAGTGTAACAAGTCCATGCCAAATGGTTTTAGGGTTTTGAAGCCATCCGTATCCAGGAGAGTGGTTGTTGCATTGACTTACTGAAGGACCCATCTTCGGCTCTTCGAGCAAATCGGACATTTTTGCCCCTAGTTTGGAGGGGTGCTTCTGTTCTAGCTTTACAGGCTTCTTCTGATGAGATCTGATCTTCTTGATCTGGCTTTGGTGCCTCTTGTTCGAGGGCTGCTTCCAATCTGTCCACACAGGCCTTTCTTGATGGTCGATCGTTAAACACTCCGAATTGTGGTTCAAGGCTTTAAAACAAGGGCTCGAGTCTTGAGGCTGAGAGCGATCTTAAGCTGCACAATCTCAAGAGCGATTCCACAGAAGTCTTCGCAGGATTGCGCAAAACATTTTGTTTTTGAAAGTTTTTAAAGAAGCGACGAATCGCTCGCGCTGAAGATAGTGTGGAACCAGTCTGGATCAAGCCAGGGTCCTTCTCAGTACTCACGCTGACAAGCATGATTTCAATCATTAAGGGCTTAGCACGCTTCTCTTTCTTTCAATTTGATCATAGTTTGCAAAACCTGAGGAATTCCTTCCTCTTTGTTTTCACCACAGTGTTCAAAAAGTTTTGAAAAACTTAGGTCAATGCAACGATTTTCAGGGCATAAGAGAACAGGTGGAATGTACTGCTGTTCCATTCAAGTCCCTTGGCACAACTAATTCAGAATTGTAGTAAGCATGGAAACATGATAGCCGCAGCTGTTTCATTCAGATTCCTTGGTTGCAACTGGCTTCACGATAGAGACAAACTCAAAAGAAAAGCAAAAGGATAATTACAAAACAAAATGGTGTTCAAGGCAACAGTTCCGGAATCGCCCGACATTCTATACAAAGGAGATTGACTCGCTACAACAAGACAGACCCATAAGCAAAAGGACTGACTCAAGACAATGAGACAGACTCAAAACAAAACAAAAGACTGACTCGACACGCAAGCCAAGATTTACAAAACTAGCATTCGCAGATGCTCCAAAAAAAATGCGTGCCAGATGCCACATCCAAAATACACCGAGTGCCGCCCGCAGGTGGTCCAACCCCTGATCACAAATTTGCAGTATCCTTGAAGTCCAATAGCTCAGTAGTTACAGACTTTGCTGAGGTAGGCGGGAGGATGACCTCATTGTCGATCAAATCTTGCACTTCATGACGAAGGCGGAAACAACCATCGGTACTGTGACCGGACTGTTGGTGGTACGCGCAGTACAAGGTAGCATCATGCGAGAGAGGGAGATTTTTCGGAAGGGGCTGAGGTTCGAGGGGTTTAAGATGTCCCTTTTTAGCCAATATTTGAAATGCCCTAGACCGAGGCATGTAGAGGGCATGAAAGGCTCTGCGCCCTCGAGGCAGGTACTTTGAAGTCTGAGGGTTCTTGCTAGACGTACTAGCGAAAGGGTCGGTAGGCACTGCCTTGGCTTTCTGATCTTTTCCTGGTACGGGGTTAGGGATGACAGGGACTGTCTTGGCATGACGGGGCCCATCCCGATTTTTCGCCCGGCTTGAACCGCCTTCGGTTGGAGTGGGGAAAGCATCATCCACAGCTTTAGTCATGACTGCGAATACTTGTTACTTATTCATCCCCCTAGCTTTCAAAGCCTCGGCTACCCACAACAGTTGTTCAATAGGATCGGCATCTGCCTTCATTTTGTTCTTGTCTCTGGCCTCAGCCTGATCGGGGGTTTGGGTTACTACATCAGAGCAAAGCCCGGTTGTTGCTGACACGTCGTTGCTGTAGCTGGAGGCAACCTCTGGTTAGCTGAGCTCGATCACAATCTGCCCCAGTAGCGGGGGTTCCTGTGGTATGAAATTCCTGGCATACGGTGCAGCTGGTGGCGAAGCCGACATTCCATAGGCTAGATCAGCCACGGATCTCTATAGGTCACCTATCATTCCCATCAATTCGAATGTGGTGGACTCATGAACCTGATACAACTGGGGGGTCCAGACTGGGAGCGCGACAGGCGACCTGGGTGGATACGGTACATCGACATTCGTCTCGCTTTGCAGAGTGATTCCTTGATCTGATGCGGCCGTCATAACCACAATCTCCTCTGAATTCTGCATCATGATAAGCCCGCTATACTGAACGGTGACTGACGGATCAGATATCTGTCTTGTCTCAGCAGGGGGGAACACTGGCTATTCTGTATCAACTCTCCTGAACCTTGAAAGAGAAAACACGCAGCATTTGGGACCAATCAGAACAGACGCTAGCATAGCTGAATAACTGTACTCTACTACTGATCACTTTTGCCCGAAATCACTGCCCTCAAAATACTGAATCGGATACCCACAGATATAACTGATTCTCATAAACTGATACTGGTGCCCTCAGGTCTGATACTCAAACTTGTGAACTGATATGTGTGTTCCCCTGCATAGATACACTCTAAAAACACATAGCAATAAAGAGAGCCAATACACCCCTATGGAGGGGTAGGGTTTCCCTGTCCTATTTTTGTCAGAGCTAGGGTTTCACTATGCACGCAGCAGTTTTCAAACAACCTAACATCGGGTAAGCAACCTGTCCTAGTTTGGATGGTCACCATGGATTTCATATGCACTAGGTCGAATGGTCGAAAGGGGTGCCCGGTAAAACCGGGTTTGTGTTCCATACTGTCAGAGCCCACAACCGGTCAGCCTTATGGCATGCTTTGACAAAGTCAAGCCTCCGGCAAACTGTTCAGGAATGGCAGATGGCAAACACGGTGTCCTAGGCGCACCAATGCACATGCAATGCAAAGAGACACATAAATGAAATCAAAATAGGACATCACGAGTTTGAGTAGCTCTCTAAATCCGCAGCAGAGTCGCCAGAAACTGATAGACGCGCCTGTGGCCTCATGCCACAGTTCGGACTCAATTTGTTGTCACGGTCTTTAATTTGAACCAAAGAGTCCAAATCTACATATGTTTTGAGAACAGATTTTTGAAAAGAAGTGCCAACATGGACTGCTTTTGCCAGATACAGAGTCGCCACCTAAATATTTTTATGGGGAAATTTAGAAACCCTGACTCGGTGCCAAAAGGCCACGTGTCCGTCAATCACCAAAGTTGGCCTCGGCTCGGGAGCTTGGGTACGATTGGGGAAGGTCAGCTATGGAGCACCCCCTCTCGCCCGATCCGAAGATCGGGCCTCTACTAACCATGATATCCAGTTGTTGAAAACGTTATGTGTTCCTTAATTCCATTTATTAGCCTAGAATTACTATGTATGCGCGCAGCAACAAGTATAGACCAATCGCCCTAATTGGAACAAAACATTGCATATGTTCGCTTTGAAGATGGTTGCTATGCAAGTAGGCTAAAATGCAGGTTTTGCCACCTCAAGTGGGCTTTAGAAAAATGGTTTTGCCACTATCTAGTGGCTTAAACTCACAGTTTAATCATTATTCCAAATTTAGGTAATTCAACCTCATCCACAGGCATTCAAGCAGTTAATCACATAAGCAGCTAGCCTCATGGTAATCATGCTGTTATGGCAACACTCACACGCATGCGGCATGCTAAAGCAATAAATGCTTACCAAGTATCCAAGCCAAAAACAAGAAACATGTTAGAAATCAGCATGATCAAGTCCCATGTTTAAATGCCTAATGCAACGCATACGGGATGCACTAGAGTAGGCTCGGCTAGTCTATAAATGACATGGAAATGCACCAAGTAGTATGTATTCAAGTTAGATTTGAAATACTTATGCAGTTAGTATGATGCGCCGAGCCTGTGCATGAGACTAATGAATGATGCACGTATGCATATCATAAGGTATGCTAAAGTAAACATGTCCTAATACTAACCATCAAAAGCAGGTAAGTAAAAGGGAGAAAGAAGTGGGGGTTGGAAGACATGCACACACGCACCCACACTTATTACAAATTCGCCCTCGCTCGGAGGGACCAAAAGAATAATACAATTTAATTAACCTACAAGCTAATTAAATATTACAGACCGATTAATTAATTAACAAATTAACTAATCTAATGAAAATAGTAAACGGCCTCGGGAAGAGGGCCCAATGTAATGCGCACTCGATTCCGCTCGGAAAGTCACTGCCATGCACAAGTTGCCTCTGCTTTGATTGTTCTGCTTCTCTGAAAATTGCACAACTCCCAAGTTTGCTTTTCTGAGTGTTGTAGAACACCACCGGCTGAGTGGAATCATCACCGGCCATTTTGAAATGGTCATCGACCATCAATTGAACTCTCGGCCAAACATTCTTTGCCGGTTGGCACTAAACACTGCCGGCTGGCCAAATCTTCCTACTGAATCTGTTTTGATAGCAGCAGAGGACAGAACTTGGCATGGCAATGTATTTCAAGCAATGTATGCACCAATCACACCCCTTATCATATTCATGACTCAAAGGGATATGATTCTCGATTCTCGGACCACCAATCGCGCATTTCCATGCATGGTGGCCAAAGAATCAAGTGTGCATTTCGATTTCAAATGAAATGCAATGCACATAAACAAACCAAGGGGCTTTCAACCTCTATCATGGCTTGATCAAGAGGTGAAGCATGCATGCCAATGCAATGCAATCCTAAGCATGTGAGCCTAAGTGTGCAATATGGGCATGCAAGCAAGTAATGCAAAGATGCAACTAACCAAGCATGCAAAGTGTAACAACAACATGCACACATGCAAGGTGCAATATGGACAACATGTTAGATACAAAGCATGCCAAATGCAACAACACAAAAGTGTGCAACAATGTGTCATGAGCCAAGTATCTACATATATAAGCATGCATGCAAACATGGCTTAAAAATTTAAACATCAAAAGGTATCATTTCAACATGCAACAACATGTCATAAGCTAAGCATGCAACAACATGCCAAAGGGTGGACTTAAACTAAATTAGGCAGCCCTTAAATAAGCCTAAAATAGTGGCCAATGCTATGGAAATGATAACCAATACACACACACACATGCATGTAAATGGGCTAACACTTGAACATCAAATAAGCAACCTTTAAGAACACTTAATAGGAAGACAAACATGGGCATATGGCATGTATCATAAGCTCTGAAATTGCATGAAAGAGAGGTGCCAAACCAATTAATCAAAACAAGCAAAGCATGCAATAATGGTCCAAGTACTTAAGGCAAGCTAAGGAGGTATTGAACTACCCTTAGCAAAACCAAACATGGCATGAATTAAATGATCAAAACAGAGTTTCAACATATTAAAACAAAGCCTAAAGACCATTTAGATGGTCTCTAAATGACTTAAATTCAAAGGCATGCACAATGACCAAACATGGAGCACAAGGCATAACCTCATAAAGCATCAAAGAGGCATCAAAGGCAAGCATACAAACATGTTATAAGGATTGAAATAACATGGTAAGTGGTTCCAAACCACTAAAACAATGCAAGTAATGCATGCTAGAGAGGCCAAAACTTAAGGCATTCAAGAGGGATTGCATGGTAGCTATACAAAGCAAGACATGAATGACTCAAATGACCTAAAACAGTCACTTAGCACATCAAAATATGCATGTAAGCTTCACAAAGCTAAGCCTAAATCATGCTAGAACAAGGGTCTACACCTAAAGCATGTTAAGGCAAAAATGTGGCATTACAAGACATGTATGCAAGGCATGCAAGGTGTGTCCAAACCAACTGAAAACAGAGCTATATTATGACATAATAAGCACAAAAATCAGAGAGGCTAAAAATGGCCCTTTTCAAGGACAACAAGGAGAGGGGATGGCCCTCTCCTTCCTAGGACCTCAAGGAACCATCCTCATCACTGAAATCCCTCAAGATTTCAGTGGTGAGGAGGTCCAAATACAATGGTCCCGGAGCTCAACCGAAATGGTACAAAACAAAGGCCAAACAAGCCTTAAGAGGGATCAAACAACCCCAAAGCTTAAAACACCCTTAACAAACTATTTAGAGCACTAAAAAAAAAGACTTTTCTATGTTATATTCTAAGCTCAAAAATAGATGCAAGATAGGCTAAAAATCTTTGCAAAAAAGGGATAAAAAGGGACAAAAGTCTTACCCTTGTAACACAGCAGCAAATCAGCAACTTTGGACCAAAAAAAGGGCTTCAAATCACCCGAAGAATCATCTTCAAGGATCTCAACTCAATAAAGGGAGGAGAGAACTAGGTGTTTGTATGCAAAAGTGCAAAGAAAATGCATTTTTGAGCACAAACAAGCCCTAAACCTTAGAGAGAGAGAGAGGCAGAAAAATGTAGAAAGAGAGGGGGATTTTTGCTCCTTTTTTTTTGTATATCTCCTCATCTTCCTCTTGTATATCTCTCCTCTTGAGAGAGCTTGATTGATATAGATATATCAATCTGCAGCCCCCTCAGAAGTCCCACGTCCAGGCATGGGCTGGGGTATGGCCTGGAATGACAGCTGCCAACTGTCTGCAGAAATATCTGTTGAAAACCACATTTGGCTGGCCGGCCATCAAAGTGGCCGACCGGCAATCAAATTGGCCGGCTGACCATCACATTTGGCCGATTGAAAATCTAGGTGGCCGGTAGCCATGGCCGGTGGAGTGTGGGGATGTCCCAAAAGCCATTCCCTGCCCTCCAAAGAAAAAACACAAGTGTTTGGTGCAAAACCAGACATAAAACGGTCGAGTCGAGAGATCCTGAGGCAAGGCGCGTAGCTGAGGCCTCTGGGAACTCAAGACGAACACAAAACATGGATGATTACCGAGTGTTTAAGCGGTGACGTCCAAGTCTTGAGGACGGTCAAAAATGGGGTGTCTACAGCGGCCTACCAGCAATAACTTGCCAGGGCTTATAATAAGAAGGTCAACCCAAGGGAGTTTCAAATCGGTGACCTCATCTTGAGAAAGGTCGTCGGCAACAAGAAGGATCCCAAAGAGGGCAAGCTTGGCCCGAATTGGGAGGGACCCTATAGAATCATCTCGATGTTGGGCAATGGAGCATATCGGCTTGAAGATAATGATGGCAAAGAGTTGCCAAGGCCCTGGAATGCTTGCAATCTGAAATTTTTCTATCATTAGACTATTTTGTTCTTTGTTATTAGCCGAAGTAATAAATAAAATTTTAGCTTGATTTTTTACACTTATGAATGATAAGATACTTGACGATGTCTCTGGAATACATGCATAATGAGAACCCAAGTGGAACTTAAGTTCACACTAGGGGGCACAGAGTTGGAAAATGGTTCCTGGAAAGGTTGAATGTATAAGCTAAAATCGGTTTAACGCTTGTTGAAACTTCAATTAACAAGTTGAAGTTAACACTTGTTGAAACTTCAAACCGAGATCATGCTTAACACTTGTTGAAACTTCAAACCGAGATCATGTTTAACACTTGTTGAAATTTGAGAAATATTTACAAGTTGAATTTAAACTGAGATCATGTTTAACACTTGTTGAAATTTGAGAAATATTTACAAGTTGAAGTTAAACCAAGGTTATGTTTAACACTTGTTGAAATTTGAGAAAAATTTACAAGTTGAAGTTAAACCGAGATCATGTTTAACACTTATTGAAATTTGAGAAAAATTTACAAGTTGAAGTTAAACCGAGGTTATGTTTAACGCTTGTTGAAATTTGAGAAAAATTTACAAGTTGAAGTTGAACTGAACACTTGTTGAAATTTGTGGAAAAATTTACAAGTTAAGGCCAAGGTTATATTAAAATAAGTACTTATGTACTTGCCGATGTAAACCATTGGTGGATATAACTAAGGTATTTCACCCCAAGAATATTACACAGTTAAGGTGTACATTGAAGATATGCAAAATATTCTAAGTATAAGAGTCATACAAGAGCAGTAAAGGGAAGACAAACATACAAGCATTCAAAAGTAGAAGTTGTATTTACATTCAAAAGATGTAATGTTGGCCACATAAAGAGCTTACATTGTTTCAAAGAAAGGAAAAAAAAAGTACAAAGGAGAAAAACATCAAGCTAAGGCTCTTCCGCGCCTCCGGCTGGTTGGGTTTGGAGTTCGAAAGACTGCTGAGAAGACATCTCAACGGCCTTCTCAGCCGCGAGCTCGGCATCTATTTCTTGATGGGTTTGGTCGAGGCTATTGTCAACTATAGGCACGTCCGATGTTGCCTTCTTAGGAGTAGCATCCTTGGAGACCTCCCCACCCTCCTCATCTTGAGTCAAGTCCAGGACTTGCTCATTTGGAGTAGGGGACTTGGCCCTAGCAGCTTCCTTCGACTTCTTCCTCAGACTCAGAATCGTCTTCGGATTGGCTTGGAGTAGGGGGAAATAGGAGGGATAGGTCGTCAGCTTTCTTGAGGGGGGAGTCCTCGGGGACGTCAAGCTTTTTTAGAGCGACCATCCAACCAAGGGTGAAACCCTTGTTGCAGGCCTGCTTCACTTGTTTTTTATAATCCTCCTTGACGTTGGTCGCCCCCTCTGCATATGCCCTCTCATCGGCTGCCTTGATCTCAGCCTCCTTCATGGCTAGGGCATTTTGGAGTTCTTTCTGGGCCTCGGCCGTCTTTTCTTCGGCCTCTTTCTTTTGGGCCTCAAGAACTTTGTTAATGGCCTTAGCGGCATCCGCTTTTTCTTCGGCATCATCCTTAGCTTTGGCAGAAGCCTCGGCCTGGTCTGCCAAAGTCTTCATTTTTGCCTCACCCCTTTTTATGGCCTTCTGCAGACTAACAACCTCCCTAGTCTTGTTGGCCAACTCCTTCTGTGTCTCAAAAGATTGCATTGAGAAGGAGTGGGCGTGCTGGATCGCCTGAAGAAAAATGGACAAAGTAGAAGTTATTAGAAAATTTTCTAAGTGTAAAAAAGAGAGAAAGAAAAAATCAAGTATATAGAACTTACTTGAACGGAATGCTGCAGCATCAGAGCAAAATTTTTGTATTGGCTCATCTGAGCATTACGATTAAGATCTTCGGGTAACAGCAAGGCGGTGGAGAGGGCAACGCCGGCCTCAATGTTGTTGGCGCTATCACTAGCCTTAACCGACTTGCCGTCGATTGTAATTGGGGGACCTAGGGGGAATCATGTTTTAACGGCCCCGATGTTGTAGCAGAGGACGACCTCGGCCTCTTTGATCTAGTGGATTCGGATGGTTGGGCATCGGCGGGCCTCTTCTCGGCAGCAGAAGGGGTCTTATCGCTCTCGGCCAATTTAGAAATTGGCAAGGTGTCCTCAGTGTCAATCTGAGTCACCGTTGCCTTGGGCTGAGCCTTCTTCAGACGTTTTGGCTTTCATCGGCGGGCCTCTTTTCGGTAGCAGAAGGGGTCTTATCGCTCTCGGCCAATTTAGAAATTGGCAAGGTGTCCTCAATGTCAATCTGAGTCACCGTTGCCTTGGGCTGAGCCTTCTTCAGACGTTTTGGCTTTGGTTTTGGTTGAGGCTGGGTTTGTGCTGGTTGAGCATCAACTAAGTCAGGGATGTCGGCTAGAAGATCGTCAGCGACAGCTTTCTTGCGACCCATTTCGGAGAAAATTGCAATTCTACGGCGACGTTGGCGTTGAGATGGTGGGATCAGATATGGAGCCGAGGTTGACGGCTGCTCTCCTGGATTAGAGGTCGATGCTTGATCTAGCTGAGATGTTGAAGTGATGGAAGGAGTAGCGGCGGACGGAGGAGACTGACTATGCTTCTTCTTCTTTGGAATGTCAGGAAGAACCAACTTGTAAGTAGGAATGAAATTGAGCAGCAGAGGGGCTCTCCGCTTGTCGATTGACAAATCCAATAGCTTCTTTAAGTCCTTGTTGGGGAAGAAAGACTTGTGAAAGCCCTTTGGTGGCTGGGGAAGAACTACAAAAAGAAGAGCACAGACGTTAGAACAAAGTATTGGAAACTTTAAAAAAGAGAGCAAGAAAAAGTGACACTTGGCCTTTACCATCTCCTTCCCCGAAAACTGTTCGGCTTAGGGGATAAAGGTGGAGGTCATCGTTTGACTGAAACTCCCAGTTGCCTGAGACGATGAAGTAATCGTCTCCAGCAACTTTGTTTGAGTCTGGGAGGTTGGCAATGAGCTTGTACTTAGTGGACCTCGACTTGAGGTAATAGATATGGCCTTTTTCCGATTTCAGGCGACATATAGTGTAGCAGTACTGGATATCAGCAAGAGTAACCCTAGCATTCTCTTGTTTGACTAAGGCTATTATACCGTTCATAACTCGGTAAGAATTGATGGCAAGCTGCATTAGGTTCAATTTATAGTAATAAAGGATTTCTCGGAAAAAGGTGTCAAGTGGAAACCTAAGTCCACACTCGATAAAGGCCACTACTAGGAAAGGCATGAGGTTCACATTGGGCATAATGGAATCCTCCTCCCTTAACAACCTAAGGTGGACGTTAGCAGGGATGGAGAATTCCCGCCTAAAGTATTCTAATTTGGTCGGGGGTGTCTACCCTATGCTTTCACATACCCATGACGTCGGCTTAGGGGAAGGTGTATAAATTGGAAATAAAGTGTTCTGTAAGGGCTCAGAAGACCTCGGCAAAACTTAAAGTTCACGCTGGGGTAAGAATTTGTGAAGATCAGAGGGGGATTCGTTTCAGTTCTCCCTAAGATTCGTGTGTTCTAGGGCAAATCTCAAACCTAAGTCTAAGCAAACGGAGATTGAATGCAAGAATCTGTAGAAAATACAGAAAACACAAACAAGAGCATTGATTCAGAATCAAGAATAGTGGTGAATCATCAAGAACATTGTGACAGAGTGTGTGCAAGGGTACAAGGCCAAGAACAGTGGCAAAAGTGAACAAATTTGTGAGTAGTGTGTGAATATTCAAGAAAGGAAACAGAATCACGAAGCAAACATACTCAAACACATGGTAAAAATTAAGGTACAGATTAAAGTGATTGAAGACATGAGCAAGTTCACAAAAAGGACAGAGTTCGAGGTAAATCAAGAACTGAAACTAGGAGGTACAGTGGATTACTAGAAAAAGTGAGGCTGGTGTGGGGATCACCGAAGTCAGACGATGGTTGCAAAAGCGATAAAGTAGTAAAAATCACGCCAGAAGAGGTGAACAAAGCAAAGTTGCAGAGCTAGGAAAACTTGAACAATGGCAGATTTTGGAGAAAAAGCTTCAGAAACGATGATGTAAAGTGAAAATACAGAGAGAGAAAGTTGATTTTAATCAAAATGCGGAGAATGGCGAAAAAATACCATCAATGCGTCTAGGGCGACGTGCTTGTTAGACGGCGCACCCAGACACAAGACAACTTACAGGCATGTATCGAGTACGATCCAATGAGGGGAAGACGCGTGGCAGAAACGGTTGATTTATTTTGCGTGACAACTCATACGCATGATAAAACTCTTGGAGTTTTTGGTTTAATGAAGCAAGTGACCTCGGCTAGACCTGGTCGTGTGAAGTCGACGTATTATGACCTCGATAAATGGATGATACAACAAGATAGCTGACATGCTATACAATATAACGATATAGGTTCCATCACCTCAGGATGCCGAGGTAATAGAACCTAGGGGACAGTTGTGGGGATATATTTTCTGAGTACCAACACGTGGCCAAGGTAACGTTGACGTGTCAGTCGAGGTGCCACGTGTCCTGGTCGTGACGCCGAGGTGATCTCGGCTAAGCCGAGGTTATCTCCGAAAATATCGGAATCCGAGATAAGCAGATAAGGGACAAGAGTCCTAGAATGAAGAAGGAACTCAGCCTGGATAAGGATAAAGCTCTTAGGAAGTTTATCTTTATCTATTGGAGAGTCCAAGATAAGCACTAAGCTGAAGTCCATTGAAGCTAGGCTTCTATTGGGACTAGGATTGAGTTGGCTATAAAAGAGAAGCACCCCCAATGGGTCTAAGGTACGCAATTTATATTCTGAAAAGTAAGTTAAGCACTTGATCTATCTTTGAGAGATAATTGACTTGATCATCGGAGTGCCCCCGGGTGGACGAACCACCGCCGAAATCTCTCCTTTCTATTGCAGGTCACTTAGGCGCCATCTATTCTGCCAGTGCTCTCCAATTGAATATTGAGTTGGTAGTGTGGTCAGAAATTCACACACACATTAAGTTATCTTCAAGAGGAGTATTCATCCTCATTTGTCATCATATGTTGTTGTATTTGGAGAGTGTTTTCAATTGCATTTTCTACTTCTTTGTACGGTTAAAAGCAAAGAGGAATTGTGTAATGAGGAATAATGTATGCAAATTAAAAAATGACTTCTTCTTCTACTAACAATAGTAACATAAGATTAAAACCGAGGTTGTGCGATTGTGGAAGAACAGCTGCCATATATATTGTAAGAACCAATGAGAATGGAAATCGAGGGCGTTTGTTCTTTGTTTGCCAATCAAAATATGTAAGTATGTTTTGCGAAAATTAATCGTTTAGTAATGACAAATTAATTTGTGTTATTCGACTAACTGATTGTCATGCATTGTAGAATAACACTGGCCATTTCAATTACTTCAAGTTCGTGGATAAAGATGATGAAGACGTTACGTCCACAATCCGTTCCAACACTAGAGCTTGTGATGCTATAACAACAAAAGACTTTAACGATCTAAGGACGAGGCTTCATGACATGGAAAATGAAAATTATGACTATGGTCGAAGGCTTGGTAGAATGGAAAATAATTTGAAGGCGATGGTGTATTTCATTATATTTTCTATCATTTTGTACTTTATAATGTAACTTATTGATTGGTTGGGTTTGGGAAAATCATACGAATGTTATTGATGGATTTTGTGAAACTGAACGGATGTATTGTTGGCGTTTGTCGCATTTTTCCTTTATGGGTATGGAATGAAGTTTATGGTTTCATGAATGAAGTTTGGGTTTAATTGAATGGACGGAATGATTTTACATGAAATGTAGATGGTTTTCATGAATGTAGTGATGGAATAATATGCATGGTTAATTGTATATTATGGATTAGAAGAATTTATTTCAAGACGGTGTTTGATTTGCAATGAACGCAACTGATGCATTGTTTAATAGACATACTGCTACAATGGATAGTATTTTTTCCACAAAACATATATTAACATGAACCTAAACAACATATTTATCTCAAGATATGCATTTGCATATCTATCTCGGATCTTATTTTTTGAATGGAAGGGTGCATCAGAAGTCACAAAGTGCATAGGTAGTGGCTAAAAAAATGGAGATATAATAGTAGACTTTTATGGACTGTGTACATTATGGATTGACAGTGTGCACCAAAATCTTATAAGTGAAATTTGCCAAATTCACAGGGATGGTTTCACACCAAATTCACACCAACATTAATATATTCACACCAAATTTGAATTTCAACCTCCAACATAATCTATTCAATTTCACAACAAGTTTCAACCTCCAACATTAATCTATTCACACCAAATTCAACCCCATACATGTTCACACACAAAAGAAGAACAAATTCAACCTCATACATGTTCACAACAATTTCAGCAACATAAAAAAAAAAAAAAGAACAAAAACTAAGGGACAATGACAAAATAAGATGAAGATGGGCAACAGCAAAATTAGCAATAGATGGGCAGCTGCAGTTTGACTAACAGATGCACAGCAGTTTGAGCAAAATTTTAGCAACAGAGGGACAATAGTTTCAGTAACAGAGAGACAACACTTTCAGCAACATTTTAGCAACAAAAGGACAACAGTTTGAAATTTATGAGCTGCTATGACCCAAATTTATAGTGCGTTCCACCTGTTTGTACCTGTTGATAAGCCTAAGACAACCCAAAAAAAAAAAAAAAAGAACTTTA
Organism: Camellia sinensis; assembly: GCF_004153795.1. NCBI lineage: Eukaryota > Viridiplantae > Streptophyta > Magnoliopsida > Ericales > Theaceae > Camellia > Camellia sinensis. The sequence goes on from NW_021025186.1 coordinate 29,727, forward strand.
ACAAAACACAGCAGCAAAGGGCCAACCAATGTACAAAAAATGTAATAATAATTGCCAAACTTAATGAAGTAAGCTGACTACACATTGGACTATTTGATTCTTCAGAATATCGAAACCCAATGTTATATCTACGTGAACCTCTTTCATCTACTTACTGGAATGTTGGTTGAGTATAATAGCACACAAGCATTGAATTTGGCACATAATTTGGAACTACATACATCGCACACAAATTGTTTGCCTATAACAAGGACAACATTATATTAGGCTTCACAATAAGTCATAGAGTATCATATTATACCCACAACAAAATAATAAAATCTGAAACTAACACTCATATGATATGTGGGATACATCATTGAAGGAGGAATTGAATTATAACCCATGGCAACAGATGGATTACGAGGATGAAGAGAAGGAACATGTTGATGAATATATACATCTCCTCCAACAGATAATAGAGAAGGTCTAACTGTTGGATCTGCAATAGATTGTGATGAAGCCAAGCTGTTAGCACGGGATTTTTTTTTTTTTTTTTTTTTGAGTTCGCTACCAACGCCACTTCGAATCCACCTTTTACTCTCCTTTTACCCTTACTAGTTGCCACCTTTTTCTTCAAGCCTTTTGGTTACACAACATGATTGTCATCTTTGCAATACACTTCAAAGCTTTGGGTTTCATCCTCATTATGCACTTCATTTTTAACAGCAAAATGAGCACTTAACTTGCATTCAACATTTGCGCCTAATATAGCGACTTGTGCAATTGCATAAACATAGGTTCTTCAATTTCAGCAGCTCTACATACTATTGCTCTAAAAGCGGTCATCAATGTCTTATATCGTGGGGCTTATTGGAATTTTACATCAACTTGAATGTCATTCCCCTTAATGTCCTTCACAGTTTTAGCTCTTGCTTGTTTGGTCCACCTCTTTACAATGCATTCTGAAGGAGCCTCTTTCATCTTCAATATGTCTCTAATAATCTTCAAAGAGTGAGAACACAAAATTCATTCCCTTTTAAACTTTGTACAACTACAACCCAAAGAGCCATCCCTCTCCATCTTTACTTTCCTTGCATGTTTGTTACCAACATCAGCAACTGTGTAAATGGTACTAGCCTCGCCATATTCAATTGCTTCTATGTCTGATTTAATGGATCAAAAGTACTCATTTTGGAATTTCTCAAAAATCTTTTTTGCGTACACATTACTGTAGCTCTGCTATTCATGCCCCCTTTCGGAAGAGGAATAAACCCTACAATATCGGACTCTCGTGGTTTTGAATCTGATTCCACTAGTGCAATGTGAAATAGATAAACACCAAATAGTCCAAATTTGACAAATCGTTTTGGAAAATCGATTTTGAATCAAATTGCCAAAAATGGACTATTTTGCCAGATACAGAGTCGCCACCTAAATATTTTTTTTTGGAAATTTAGGAAACCCATTACTCGTGCCAAAGGCCACGTGTCCGTCATCACCAAGATTGTCTCGGCTCGGGAACTTAGGTGCGAGAGGGGAAGGTCATGAATTGAGCATCCCTGCTTGCCTGATTAAAGATCAACCTCTACTAATCATGATATTAATCGTATTTACATTATATGCTCTTGTTCCGATTATTAGACTAACTTTGCTATGTGATGTGCACTTACACAAGTATAGACTAATTTGCAAGAATTGGAACACTTGATTCATGTTTGTTTTGAAAATTGTTTCCAATATGTAACACTTGAAAAAGTGATCACATAGGAACAATACTCAAATTATTCCAATTCAAGCAACTAGCCTCAATTCACAAGCATTCAAGCTGTTTATCAGATAAACACTTAGCCTCATGATAAATATGCTTTGTCATGGCAACAATCACACTCATGCAATTATGCTAAACCAAATAAAAGCTCACCTAGTACTCTAAGCTAAAAAGATGAAAGAGTTAAAAAGATGCATGATCCTAACTAGGCAATATGACTAATGCAACACATGCGATATGCAATCTAAATATGCTCAGCTATTTAACATGGTATATGAATCAATTTGATAGCATGCGGTCTAAGCACGTATTTAAAGAAATGTTAAACTAACAATGCAAGTTAGGATGATGCGTCGAACCTCGGTGCATGCAATACAAGTGGATACAAACATGGAGAATGTTAAACAAAACATGATGTTCTAATCTAACCATCATAAGCAGGTAAATAAAAGGGAGAAAGACGTAGGGTTAGAAGACATGCACATTATTACAACATTGCGCCCTCATACAGGAGGGTCCGAATGAACTAACTAGCTAACTAATTAAAGCTAAACTAACTAATTAATTATTACAAACCCAAATTAATAATTTAGCTAAACTAGTTAACTAATTATTATAACAAATTAATTAACTATTCAAGCTAACTAACTATTACAACAAATCAAAATAAACTAATTATTTACATGAATGCAACATGAAAAGGGTGCTAAGGGTGCTAAGTTAGCTATTCTAATTACTCCGCCTCAGGAAACGAAGAATGCTCATGTATGCACGGACTTTCTACAAGAAAAAGTCACTGTTTCTGCTGCCAAATGCCTCTATTGCACAGTAGAACACTTGCATTGATTTCCACTTCAGAACCAACTCTGTTCTTCTTCAAAAGTACACTGCTGGATTTTGCACTGGTGGTCGGCAGATGGCCTGCCGTCCACTAATGGTGGCCTGTCGGCCGCAGGAGGTGGCCTGTCGGCCACTGATGACTAGATTGTTCTGCTGCAACAGAGAGCAAACAGAGCAGGACATGGTATCCTCAAGGGTTTGTTTGCACAACTCACCTCTCCTTATCATCAAAAAGCTCAAAGGAGTAGTAATTTTGATTCACAAACCCCCAATGGATGCAATTTCATTGCATGATGGCTTATGAACCAAGTGTGTAAGTTCAATGAATGCAACAAAACAAGACTCTCAAAACCACCTCCCTATCATGAAAGATCAATGGAAGTAGTTGACAATGAATCTTGAGCCGTTTACATCACTGAGTATGAAACGACTCAAGACTCAAGGGTTCAATTAACGTCTGATTGAACCCATACCAAATTATTATCTTGCCCCTTTTTATTCACCAATTTTATTCCTCCATTTTAGTTACCTTTCAATTCTTTAATCAATTAAGTCCAAAAGTGAGTTTAAGTCCTCTAATGGAAAGAGGGCTCAAACCAAGTGTTGCTTTGGGCTTGAAAGAGACATCATACCATTGGTAATGAACCCCCAAAGGGATTAAACCACTAAGCATGACACCTTAATCTCATGCTTAAACAAACAAATAGTTTAAAACCACTTTCATAGCAAAGAAAAAGCCAAGAAAAGAGGGAGGTTGCAGGGGTGATTAAAGGTGAGAACAAGTAAGAAAAGCACTAAATAAATCCAATCAACTCAAATAAGGTGGTGTCTAAGGCCTAAAACACAAAACTTATGAGGACAATTACACTACAAGCATGCAATATAAAGCTTAAATGCAATGAACACTTAAAAATAGTCCTAAAACAGTGCTAAATAAGTCCTAAAACATGCTGGAATTAAGACAAAAATAGCTAGAATAATAAGCTAAAACATAGATCATGCTAGGCTAGTAAGAAAAACACAAGGAGAGGAGGCTAACCCCTCCAATTTTGGACTTCAAACCGTGATTTTAGCCATTGAAATAACTCTGAAAATCAGTGTTTAAAAGCTCAAAAAAAGATAGTGTAAAGATGAGAAACACAAGGGCAAAGGCCTTGAAAGCAAAGTGTAAAGAATGGTGAGCCACCTCTCAACCTTTATTGGCCTTAAACCACAAGTTTCAGCCCAAAAATACAGAGCTTATACAGTCCAAAAACAATGTAAAATAACAAGAAAAAGAGTAATCAAAGCAAGTAGAGAAGCAAAGCTTTATACCTCTTGAAGAGAAGAACCAATTCTAGGCAAAAAATCAAGGCAAACACACCTCAAAAGCTTAAAATAGGCTCAAAGGTACCTCAGCTCAAAGATGGAGAGGTTTGGTTAAGAGTGTATGGGCAAAAGCCTGCAAAAAGCTAAGAAATTTTAAGAGAGAGAGAATTGTAGAGAGACAGAGAGAATTTTTGCTCTTAAAATTCTAACCTTAAAAACGGAAGGGGAGGCCTCCTATATATAGAAAATCAAGCAACTCCCTTAGAAATATCTATACATATATGTGTAAGAAAGTGTATGCATCTGTGCCAACAGCTGGCACAACTGGCAGAAAAATATCTACAAAACACATTGGTGGTCGGCATGTTACTAATGGTGGCTGGCAACCAGAAGCAATAGCCGACTGCCAATAGTAGTGGCCGGCAGGCTACAAGAGATTGTAGGCATAAAAACTCTAGTTTTGGTCCCAACCAAGACAGAAGGTGTAGGGTTTGAAAGGCTCAAAGCTGTGGCATTCCGTTGAGGACCCTGTGCACTTAACAAGCATATATACTCATCATTGGGTGTGCAAACGATGACGTCCAAGTTGCAAAGGCGGCCAAAAATAAGGTGTCTATAGTTGCCCCTCTTTGACAGAACTCAGAATCATGAAATAACGTGAGTGAATGTCAAAGCTAGAAGACGACCCATTTTGACAAGGCCGAAAGACTTGGACAAACAACCAAGACAGAGAGAAATGGTTTTGCCCGCAGGCTGCCTATGTATTCCTTTGCAAGGAATCAAACCAGTGTAATTTTGAGGCAAGTTGCAAATGATATGCACAAAAACTTTGAAAGATGGACTCATATACTTTGTGAAGCCGGCTATTTTGAAAACTTATGATAATGCAGGATGATGCAATAAGCAATAACAAATACAACAAGCAAAAATGAGATAACAACATATGAATGAGCAGTTTCAAGCTTAAAACCAACACAGGTTCCCTGCAAAAAGATCTAAAACACACTCTAACCACGCCAGAACATAAGACAAGGAAAGAAAACACAACATAGGGTTATGCCTCACGCGTCTTGAGATATTGAGAAACGGAAATCGATCGGGGTCGCGTTTTACTCGTCCCGAGATAAAAACAGCTCAAGGTCGCGTTCCACATGTCTTCAGATAAATTCCAAACACGCTGAAATCGAGTGAGGAAAGGAACACTCAAACCACGCTAAAATCGTGAGAAGAGGTCCTAAGAAAACCACTCAGGGGCGCATTCCACACGTCCTGAGATAAATTCTGAGCACGCTGAAATCGTGTAAGGAAAAGGGAACACTCTAACCATGCTGGAATCATGAGAGGAAGGAAACACTCAAACCACGCTAAAATCGTCAGAAGAGGTCCTGAGAAAACCACCCATGGTCATGTTTCACGCGTCTTGAGATAAATTCCAAATATGCTGAAATCATGTGAGGAAAGGAACACTCAAACCACGCTGAAATCATGAGAAGAGTCCTAAGAAAACCACTCAGGGACGCGTTCCATGTGTCCTGAGATAAATTCCAAACACGCTGAAATCGTGTGAGGAAAGGAACACGCTAACCACACTGAAGTCGTGAGAAAAGGTCCTAAGAAAACCACTTAGGGGCTCGTTCTACGCGTCTTGAGATAAATTTCAAACATGCTGAAATCGTGTGAGGAAAAGAGAACACTCTAACCACACTGAAATCGTGAGAAGAGGTCCTATGAAAAGTCCCGGAGGACAACAATCCTAAACGCTGCTCAACATAAAAGGATAAATGATACAAGATAACACAAGATGCAAATAAATGCAATAAGTGTGATAATATGATACATGTTATAAGCAATGTAGTGCATGATGTTTAGGGAATGCAATAAACAAGCAAAGTGGTGCTTTAGAAAGCACCTCATGGGGCAAGTGGTAATGAACTGCTCTACTCTGACAGGGATCTCCCTCTTGTGTTCTTCAAACTCGTACCTTCAACTCACAGTACAAAGGTCCTGAAATGCTGACAAGAAGCGACATCCGCATATAGAAGCCATAGATGCCGCTTTTCTTCCTGGTTATATTTATAACTTTCCCTATTTTCCAACGGGGTGACAAACTAGGTTGGCTCAGTATCCAGAATTGGGGCGTATACACGTCACCTCAACCTATGGGGCTGCCATACAAATTTCAAGCCAGGGATACACCCCTGGGTATTTAAACCAGACTTTAGTCTCGGAAATTCCAAACCTTTGTGTTCTAAGCATCGCCATTCGAACTCTAGTTTCCACCGTTGTAGTTGATCTCCTAGGAACTTATTGAAAACACAGCCAAGACACCTCTGGCAAGGAATGGTGCTCAGGGAGAGTACTTTTGATCGCCATTCTAGCTTAAAGTAGGCTTGAGCTTGAGCTTGAGCTTGAGGTAGAGGTACACTCATACTCCGGAGAAAAGACAAGGCCTGAGAAGGTGCATCCAAAATGCAATTTTGGAATTTTCTGAAGTTGAAATACACTAAGATGCTCCAAATTTTTCCTCTTTTCTTTTGCTTTGCAGTCCAGAACCTATGCAGCTTCAGATAGGTCTTTGTTTGGTTGCTCTCTCTTTTGATCAAGGGTGGACCCTGCAATTTATGAAAGAAAGAATTCTATTTTGCACATCATGTTGGGAATGGCACGGCACTCTGAGCACAAAATGATTTATTTTTGAAATTGGAACTGAGAAATGAGTTCTTAACCGGGTATGGCGCCTACAATTGACCACAGTCAAAACGACTCAACAAAAGAAAACAAATTAAAACAACCTAAACACAAATATTTACACTCACAATGACTCAAAACAAGAATCGAGACAAACAAAAACAACAAACACAACACTCGAATATGTTCCAATGGTGAGAGACCTCTTAGTTCATGGGGAGTCTGCTTCTCCATGTATTGTTTTCCACCCTTTCTTATTTGTGATTCTCGCATCACTTTGGCACTCAATCTCTATTTTCTCTGAAAAGCCTTTCCTTACTTTTTCTCTCATGCACATCTCTTTATTCTTTAATCTCTCTTATTTTTTATCCCTTCCTAGGTGTGGTTGATGGATAAGCTGGAAATTGTGGACCTTATGGGGGGGATCGAATATCCAACATTCGTGCTTTGCACTTAGTTCGACATCTCACTGCTTGAGAGAGTTTTCGGTCTTTACTGCTAGTTTCAGTGGTGCCCTTTTCTGGCGAGTGCATTGATAATGGGGAAAAAACAAAAAACTTGACTCGACTGTTCCCCCAGTTCATCATTTTGACCATTTTTTGGTTTTGGCTTTCTGCTAAAACAATTTTGACCAACATGAGAGTTAGATTAACATGCTTGTTCGACTTTCTGCTTTGAAACCATGTAAGTCAGGCTATGAGCACTGAAAATTTTCCTTTTTTGGGTCCAAGAAATGGTCCGATTTTGGGAAAAATGGAATAATTTTCAAAAGAATTAGTTAACTTCACTATAAATCCTCAAAACTGTTTGTAAATAGCCACTACCTGACCAATGAGGAATTAACTCTTGAGATGTGCAACCTCAGATCTGAACTTGAATTGTCTTGCAGCTGAATCTTCTAACGGAATAGACAATTGATTTTGAACGAAGATGAACACGAAGATGAGCCAATTTGCATATGGATAGGATAATCGAGTTGAACAATGGTAAGCCAATCAACATGGATAAGACAAGCAGGTTGAAAATGGTTGGGGCTGAACTTCAGGACGAAGTTACCTACGTATCCCAAAGATGAGAATCAGGCCGTACGTAGTTCCAGGGTTAACGTGTACTTGAGTATTAACACTCTTCTTTTGTGCTTTAATTTTTGCTACGGCTGCCCTTTCAGGTTTTCAACCTTGTGAGCTCTATTTTTTCTTTCCATTTTTCATTTTTTTTCTTTTTCTTTGCTTTTCGCTTTGTTTCCATTTTTTTTATTTTTTCATTTTTTCATTTTTGTTCTTTTCTTTTCTTTTTTTTTTTTTTTTTTTTCTTTTTCTTGTTCTAACTTTTGCCTAGGTCGCCCTTCTGGGTTTTCGGCCCAGTGAGCCTCTCAAGGATAGAAAAGTTTAACTTGTTCATGTTGATCGGTTTTGAGATCTCTAAGCCATCTGAATCTAAGAGAATGGCTGCTGTTCATTGATGATATAAGAGCCCATTCAATTGGGTCTGAATTTGCCCCTAGTGTCACAGATAGAAACTCGATTGTCCTTCAGTAATAAATTTACTTCGCTCCGATTATGGGATTTGGCTTTCTTGCTGATCTCCATTGGTTTGAGAAATGACCCATTTTTTAATCTTCAAGCATATCCGACCTTTTTTGCCCTTAGTTTAAGGGTTGCTTCTAATCTAGCTACGCAAGCTTCCTTTGATGACATACGACTTTATTGCCCCTTATTCAAGGGCTGCTTCCAAGTCGGCCACGCAAACCTCATATTGTGATTGATTATTGAATATTCTGAATCAAAGTTCAAGGTTTGCAAGCAAAGGGGCCGAGTCCTGAGGCTGAGAGTGATCCTATGCTGTACAATCTCAAGATCAATTCTAGGCATGTCTTCGTTGAACCACATAAAACATTTTTGAAATTCTTTTAATAAAGCGACTAGTCGCTCATGCTCTTTTGAAGACAATGTAGAACCAACTTGGATCAAGCTAGGACCCTTCTTAGCATTCATAATAACAAACATGATCTCATTCATGAAGGGCTTAGCACATCTCTCTTCCTCTCAATCAATCAAATTTTGCAAATCTCGAGGAATTCCTCCCTCTTTGTTTTCATCACAGTGTGAGAAAAAGTTTTGAAAAACTTTGGTCAATGCAATGACTTAAAGGCACAAAAAAAAGTAAGTGGAAATTACTGCTATTTCATTTAGATCTTCTGGCTCAACTAGCTCAATGATAGAAATAGACGCAAAAGAAAGAGTGAAAAGACAAACAAAAACAAACAGGGAATTGATGTCCGAGTTAACACCTCTGAAATCACCAACCTCAGACACAACAAGACTGACTCAATACAACACAACAAGACTGACTCAAAACAACAAGGCTGACTCAATACCCAAGTCCAAAAGTAAAATAAACAGCATTCTCGAAGTATTAAAACAGTGTGTGCTATCTACCACATCTGGAGTAAACTGAGTGCCATCAACAGGTGGTTCATCCTCGATCACATAGTGACATTATCCCTCCAGTTCATTGATCTAGTGCCAATAGACTTTCTAGGACCCAGTGGAGTGATGACCTTATTGTCAATTAGGTTTTGAACTTCATGGCGAAGGCGAAAACAACTGTCAGTGTCATGGCCAATTTGTTGATGGAAGGCACAATACTTGGCAACTTTATACCTGGCTGGAAGGGGATCAGGGAGAGGTCGAGGGTCAAAGGGTTTGAGATAGTCTTGTCCTATGAGGATTTGGAGAGCTTTGGACAAGGTCATGTAAAGGGGATTGAAGCTGCATTTTCCAGTCCTGCCAGTGTAGACATCCCATTTTTGACCATCCTCAAGACTTGGACGTCACCGGTGGAACACTCGGTGATCATCCATGTTCGTGTTCGTTTTGAGTTCCCGGAGGCCTTGGTTGCACACCTTGCCTCAGGATCTCTCAACTTGTTCGTCTTGCGTTTGGTTTTGCACCAAATACTTGTGTTTTTGCTTTGAGGGGAAGGGAATGGCTTGTTTGCCATCCCCACACCCCATCGGCCTTCCCTTTGCATCACCGGCCATTGATTGCTGCCACTGGCCATGGTTTCTTAATACCAATGGCCGGTCGGCACTACATATGGCCGGCCGGCACTTTATTTGCCCGGTGACCTCTTTTGCTGGCCGGTGTGAACCTTTCGCACCCTTCAGACTTGGTGCATGCCAGCTGTGCCAGCTGGAATGCACCAACACTCCTCCCCATGCATGAAGTGGCTGTTTTGAGCCTTTGCACCCTTTTTCCTTCTAGAAGGTTGAACCCTTTGGTCAAGCTTCTTGAGGAAGCTTGGCCAGCTGTCCTAGCTTCCTCAAGAAGCCTTGACCTCCTTGCCCCCTTTGCCCCTTTTTACTTAGCTTCTTTGAAAAGCTTAGAACCATTTCCTTTGCCTATATGGCACTTCTTTCAAAATCTGTTTTCTCAAAACGATTTGCCGGATTTGGACTCTTTGGTTCAGACTTAGAACCGTAACAATTTGAGAGTCCTGAGCTGTAGTGACCCCAAAATGAACAGAATGGGAGCTCGTTCCTCCCGGGGCGTTCGGGGACGTCTACCGACCTCCTTGCCCCCTTTGCCCCTTTTTACTTAGCTTCTTTGAGAAGCTTAGAACCATTTCCTTTGCCTATATACGGACCTCTCCTCTTCTATTGTTGGGGGTGAGAAAAAAAACAAAAAAAGACAGAGCTTATACCTATATTCTGATATATATATCCTCTCTCCTCCCTTGTGTGTGTTTTGTGGCCTAAAAGTGTATTTTTACCTTATTTTTGCACTAACACACACACCATCACACCTTACTCTGACCTTGAGGGGCTTGGAGGGTTTGTTCTTGAGCTTTTGGGTTGATTTTGATCAAAAGAAGAGGGCTGCATTTGCTGTTCATCAAGGGTTCTTCAAGGGTAACTACTTTACTTTAGTTTCCCCAATCTTGCATTGGCTTTTGACCTGTCTTGCATGTTGATTTAAGCTTTGTGTATAACTGAAAAAAGTCATGTATTTTCATGCTTAAAATTCTTCATTAAGGTTGTTTCGGTGTTTGGGGTCGACCTCCCCCTCTTAGGCCTCTTTTGGCCTCTTTTTGTGCTCTTTCGGCAAGCTTTGTTTACCTTGGTGTGTTGGCCTTCTCATCACTGAAATCTAATGGATTTTCAGTGGTGAGGAAGGGGTTCTAAGGTCTTGCATAGGGGAGGGACACCCCTCCCCCTTGGTCTCTCATTTTTGCATATTCTTGGCTCATAAGGGTAGCATGCATGATTAGGTGTTTTTGGTTCCATTTCAGAGGTTTTTGTATGTTGTTAGGTCATAATATGCCTCTGTTTTTGGTTGAATTAGTGGTCTCTTACACGCTTAATATACTTGCTTTGTATTCCCTTATTTTTACCTAGAAATGCATCATGACATTTGACCACCATGCTCCCATATTTTGGTTTTACTTTGTGAAGTTCTTGGCCATGTTTCATCATGCTTAAGGTCTATTGACCACTGATTTGGTCATGTTTGACATGTTTGATATAGTTGCTATGCATTTTGATTTGTGAGCCTTAAGGGTGTGAGTCCCTAGCATGCATTGGTTAGGATATTTTAACGATTTGGAATCATTTAACATGCCATTTCAATCCCTATACCATGCTTGCATGTCTACATTTATCAGCTCTTTCATGCCTTGAAATGTTGGCCTTCCATGTCTCGGGATAGGTCATTGTGCATGGCCATGTGTTTGAGGCTTTGGGATGCCATGTGTGTGGGTTTTGAGGCTCATTCTCACATGCTATAGCACTGATTTTTGTTGGTCTAATGTCCATGTTTGTCTTCCTTTAGGCATGCTTGAGTTGGCTTTTGTACCTTAGTCTTGGGCTCGTTGATTGGCATGTTTGTCTTACATGATTGGCACCATTATCTTGGCACCTTTGGCCACTGTTTTTGGGGTGGCTGAGGTCCCCCTCTTTGTGGTCTAAATCCGCCTTTGCATGAGCATGTTACATTACATTAAAAGCATGCTTGCATTGTGTCCTACTTGCATGTTTGCTTAATGTTGAGCTATCTCATATACTTGTTGCACATTTGGCATGATTTGTGCCTTAGCTTCATTTGCATGCTTGAGCCATGTTTGTATACTTGCATTGCATTGTTTAGCTTGGGGCGTCAAGCCAAACTTGAGGGGTGAGAAGTGTTCATACTTCAAGTGATGCAACATCTCTCAACCCTCGGTCGCCGAGGCCCTTGAGTCTAACATGATGGGGTCTTGGTATTCATTTGTGTGTTGCATGCATTTTCATTGAATGGCAAGCTTGACTTCTTAGGCCATCATGCCTAATTGATGGCCCGAGGATCGAGGGTCATGCCCCCTTGAGTCCATGGCATGATAGGGAGTGTGACCATGCTTATATTTGCTTGAAATTCCATGCCATACACTGCCTGCCCTCTGCTGCTGTCAACTGCAGGTTCTGCGGGAAGTTTTAGCCTGTCGGCTAAATACAGTGCCGGCCGACTATTTATTTACGGCCGATAGGCAAAAAGGTAGCCGGTGGCCATACCCTTCGGCCGGTGATGTTCCTATTTGGCCGGCGGCATTCCCCAATCTCCATAGAGCATATCCTTGGACTTTGACAGTCCTAATAGGAGCAGGGCAGTGTCAACAGAGGCAACAGTGCTATGGCAGCAAATTGCTGGGCGAGACGAGTCAAACATGCATCATCCACGCATCCCAAGGCAGGGCTGCGACCACCTTCTTTCTGCATTTATTTTGTTAATTAATTAGAAGTTTTTGTAATAATTAATTTAGTATTATCTATTCGGACTGTAATATTTATTCGGACCCTCCGAGTGAGGGTAATTGTGTAATAAGTGTGCGTGAGTGTGTGTATGTCTTCCAACCCCAATTGGAATAATGCATTAAAACTATGAGTTTTAAGCCCATTAGATAGTGGCAAAACCATCTTTTCTAAAAGCCCACTCGAGGATGGCAAAACCTGCATTTTAGCCTACTTGCGAGTAGCAAACTGTAGACGTCCCCGAATGCCCCGGGAGGAACGAGCTCCCATTCCGTTCATATTGGGGTCACTACAGCTCAGGACTCTCAAATTTTGTCACGGTTCTAAGTCTGAACCAAAGAGTCCAAATCCGGCAAATCGTTTTGAGAAAACAGATTTTGAAAGAAGTGCCAAACATGGACTGCTTTGCCAGATACAGAGTCGCCACAAATAGTCGGCCAAATGGGAAATAATGTTTTTTATGGAATTAGGAAAACCCTGACTCCAGGTTGCAAAAGGCCACGTCGCTCCGTCATCACCAAAAGTGCTCGGCTCGGGGAACTTGGGTATCTGGAGGAAGGCTCACTTCGTGGAGCACACCCCGCCTCGCCCGATCATAAGCATCGTCCCTCTTACTAAGCCAATTGCCTATCTATTTTGAAAAACATTGGTGTGTTCTTATCCGGTTATTAGCCTAGGTTACTATGTGATGCGCACAGCCAGTATAAGTATTACGATTGGTCGCCCGAATTGACAAACATTTCAAGCTTGTTTATTTTAAAAGATGGTTGCTCTCGGCAAGTAGGCTTAAAAATGCAAATTATTGCCACCCTCGGAGTGGGCTAAGAAAGGATGGTTTGCCCACTTCTTTAGTGGGACTTAAAAACTCACAGTTTGATGATTTCATTCCAATTCAAATAGCACCGACCTTCGCCCACAGGCTTCAGACAGCTAATGTCACATAAGCAATTAGCCTCATGCGTAAGCATGCTATTCATGGCATCACTCACACGCATGCCAAGGATGCAAAGCATTAAAAACTTACCGAGTTAACTCAAGTTCAAAATAGAAACTACATTAGAAATCATGCAATGAATCCTAAGTATACAAGAAATGCCTTAATACAAACACATGCAAAAAATGCCAACTATAGCAGGCTCGGCCCTATTCAAACATGCATATGGAATGCTACAGCTAAACACGTATTCAACTTTGAAATTGAAATACAATGCAGTTTAGAATGAGCGCCCGAGCCCAGGTGCGTGCAAAACAGATGAATGGAATGCAAACATTGCTATCAATACTGTATGCTAATTGAAATTATGCCCTAATCTAAACCACATAAGCGGATAAAATAAAATGGGGAGAAAGACGTGGGGTGAAGACATACACCACTATACACGCACCTTTATTACAATTATGCCCTCGCGCGAGGTCCCGAATAAATAATACAGTCCCGAATGAAGAATAATTACAGTTCCAAATTATTACAGTCCAAATAATATACAAATTCCTAATTAATAAACAAATTTAACTAAGAAAATAAATAAACTGGCAAAATGCCAGCCAGGGACTGCCTTTGCTTCTGATGGATTGCATGCATGCCCGGGTATGTCTTGCGGCGAAAAATCCCCGGGATGCCCCAATAGCCTCTGTTTAGCAGTAATTCTTAGGAAAGCGTGCCAAGCTTCCGAAAAAGTTGCTGATTCTTCATTTTTGCTGCAACAGAGAGCAGGAAAGGGCAATATAGCAATGTATTTTCACAAATATAGGATGCCTCGATCCTCGTGCCACAATCACGCATATCGAGCATGATGGCCGAGGAGCGAAATGCACAATTCGATGTAGGATGGAATGCACATGAAACACAACAAACCTAACTCCATCCATGGATGCCATCCCGGCAGTGTCGGTGACTGGGAATTGAGATACATTCCGTCACTCGAGTACGAAATGCACCTCGTTTCTCGTGCCCGAAGCTAACTCCTATCCGAACCCCGATGCAATATGCTATGACATTGCATGAAATGCCGACTAAAGATACAATCCTAAACATACACAATGCATGAACAATGAGATGCCTCGAAATGCGTGCACACGGGCACGCAAACCGAAGAAAATGACAGAATGAAAAAAAAAGAGATTGGCTCGAACATGCGTGCACACAGGCACGCAAGACCGAAGGAAAATGACAAGAATGCGATCTAAGATACAACTAGTATGCCACTTATATGCTTAAAAAATGCAGATGCTCGAAATGCGTGCACACTGGTACAAACTGAGGCAATGACAGAATGCGATGCAATGGCATGGAAATGGCCATAAGGAATGCAACGATGACTTATACAACATGAGAGAGCCTCAGCTGCCACACTCACATAAGAGGCCAGTGCGATGAAAAATGAAGTGCCTCGGAATGCGTGACACTCGTGCACGCAAACCGAGGCATGTATATGCCAATGCAATGACATGAAAAACATGATATGGGCTTATAACCAGACATGAGAGAGCCTCAGCCACCTCATATTAGGATGCCGGGGATAAAATGAAGTGCCTCGAAATGCGTGCACACTGGCACGCAAACCGAGGCCAATGCAAAATGCGAACTATGGCATGGGAAATGATATTGCAACCTTTTATGGGATTCCAGCACTGAAAAGTGGGGAGGAAAGGCAGCCCCGAAATTGAGGCGGAAAAACACACCCGATGCACAGAAATAGTCCACGAAAACACTAATTTTGGCACCCAAATGGCCTATAGCTATACCAAGCATGCAAAATTGGTACATGGAATGTAAAATACAGAATAAGGCAGACCCAAAGTTAGGCATTTTTACTAGCACAAAACATATGGCCAAACAGGCCAAAACCAAGATAGGGCAAAACTAGCATGCAAGAATGGCCCTAAACTGATGGGATTAAGAAGCAAAACTCATAGCTGCTCGCCCCCAAACAGTGTTTAGGGGTCCTTCAACAAAGTGAAGAGGGACCAAAACAAGATGTTTACGAGTTATGGCAGCCCCAAAAAACAGTATACAAATATATTAGAATGCAATGCAAAAATGAGGCTCAAAGTGGCTATAACATGAGGATATACAAAACATTCACCAAACAAGAAAATAACCCTAATAAAACATGTTCAGTGAGGTCAAAATAAGCCACTTTTAGTCGGCCAAGTAAGTCCAAAAAACAGCGACATCAGGGCTGCCCAAGGCATACAAAAATGGGGGACAAAAAGAGGATATAAAGGGAAGTGTATAAAAATAATACCTCAAAACAGTGATGAGCCCTTCTCAATGTTGAAGAAGGGGCTTCAAAATTAAAGCCCCATATTAACGTGAACTGTAAACGCACCCAAAAATGGAAGCATAATGGAGTTGCCAAAGCATTGCAAGAAATTTGACATACAAGGGGATTATTGAAGCAAGTGTGCAATATGGAGGCTCAAACAGAGTGAGCCTTAAAATGAAACAAGAAAATGAGCTTAAAAAAATGACCCTTTTTAGTTTTGATCGGAGCTCAAATCAATAAGCAGTTGCTAAAGAAATTGGATGCAAAAATAAGCCAAAAGGGGGAAAGTGGACTTACCTTTGAAGGCTTGAACTCTTGCCGTGCCATCTTGGCTTGAGTTTGGTGACTCCTTAGTGCCTTGCGGGAGAAACACTTCACACTTCTAGAATGGAGGAGGGAAGGGTGGGGGTGGTTGTATGTAATTAGAAGAAATGGCTTGGTGTGGACTAGAGGTTTTCCAGGAAAGAGAGGGATGAGGGGAGATTATGTATCTAGCCTTGTGTAGTTGAGTGTGCTTAGATTCTAACCCCTAAAAGATGCACCAGCTGGGTTTATGGACAAGAGGCAAAAGGGAGGTAAAGGAGGGGCAAAAGGTGGGGGGAAAAATAGGCAAGTTTTCCCCCACAAAAATATCCCCCGGATTGGGATATTTTCTGGGGGAAACAGCTGCCACAGCTTGTTTAAAGTACAAGCATGAGGAGGGAGCATGGCCGCCCCTACTTTTCCTGCAGGTCACCGGCCGGCCACCCCCTAGCCGGCCAGCTAGGGGTCAAAAGGGTCAACTTGTGAAATAGCCGAGCCCGGCCAACCACATATTCGGTGGCCCTTCCCCATTTAGGTCACCTCTTCCACAACCCTGTTGGTTTCGAATTGCGAACTCTAAAATAGGAGCAGGAACAAGCCATTTTGAGAGAGGGTTCAAAAGGTTCAAATGGAACATTAATGGCCGCCGCCCATAAAACTTTAGGCGTCCTCCCATGTGTTGTTACAACCACAAATATGTCTTGTCGCTCCAACACCCCAGTCCTTCACAGACACATGTGGCCCCACCCACATGCGGCCCTGTGTTCAACATTGTGGCTTCGGAAGGAGGGGTTCAAAAGGGTCAAGAAGCATAGTGTTCCCCCCCCCCCCCAAAGGCGGCATGCTGTCTCGATTCTCGGACCACCAATCACGCATTTCCCATCGCATTGAGGCCCAAGTTATCAAGGTATGCAACTTTCATGTCAAATGGAAATGCAACAAACAAACAATTCCAAGGCCAATTCCTATCACCATTCAAGAACAAGGCATGCATGCAAGATGTAAATGCAATCTAAGGCATACAAGCTAAAGATGCAAACATGGCATGCAAGACACCTATGCAAGCATGCAAGCAACATGAGCAATGCCAACTAATGGCAAGATGATTAGACATGAATTTAGCGCACTCTAATAAGCCAAACAGTGGCTAAAGTGACCAAAACAAGGACAAAAACACATAGCACGCATGCACATGTAAGGCCCACGCTAAGCATCAAAGCGGCTATCTAAGCACATTTAATGAGGCAATCATGCGACAAAAAGCATGCAGTAAGCATTGAAAAATCATGTTAGGATGTGTTCAAACAACAACAAGATAGGCTAAACATAGCATAGCAAATGGTCCAAGTACTTGAAAGCAAGGTCAAGAGGACTAACCCTATGACCATAGCAACCAAGCCTCACCAAGGCTAAGAGGGGCTTAATATAGGTCAAGATAGACCTAGGACCATGCAAAGCGCGGACTCTTTAGAGACATCTAAGTGCTCAAATTCCAAAGGCATACACAAGTGCCAAAACATGGAGCCATACTACACAAGCTTCAAAGCGTTAAAAAGATGCGTCCAAGGTTAAACACTATAGGCATCAAAGCGACTGAAATGACAGGTGATGTCGTTCCAAATCACCAAATCAACTGCAAAAATGTCATGCTGATACTCACACATGATTGAATGCATTACAAGCTTTACACAAAAGGGGCTATACTTGGATGCCAAATCCGTCCAAGCAACTATGGACGACCTAAAACATGGCATAAGAATATGCCACAAGACTTCACAACAGTAAGGCCTAAACATGCTTGAAACAAAGGCTAACAACCTAAGGCCATTATTAAGGCCAATAACAAGGACCATTAACATGGTATGCTATGTCTAAGCATCGCATGAATGTATAACCAAAGATCCAACAAAAACAGAGTATGTAGACACAATAGCACCAAAAAACAGCCAAACATGATCAATATGAAGCTTAGCTAGATGCTCCTCTCAAGAGGCCAAAACTGGTCCATTTCAAGGACAACCAGGTAGAGGCGGGTGGCCTCTCCCTTTTGGAAGACTGTTTCAAAGGCCACCCATCTTCACCATCTGAAATGCACTCCGAAGATTTCATGCGTGAAGAGCCGCGCAGAACATCAAAGGTCTCGAAACTGTGTACAAAATAAGCACAAGAATAGGACCTTCAAGGCACTATAGAGTGGGTCAAACGACCGCTCTCAACCAACAAAAGCGACCTGTTAATAAACAACAGAGGGCTTAAACAGAACTTTGCTATTTTACACTAAGCCAAAAACGATTTTAAGATAGGTAGAAACATATCATGTGCAAAAATGGGGAATATATGCGACTAGCTTTCTACCTTGAAGACCCAGCTTCACAAATGCATGCTCCAATGGCCTATTTGCTGAATCCGCCAGACTTCAAACCAAGTCCTGCAGAGAGCCTCAGTAGACAAAGTTGAAGTAGAAAACACTATGTGACTTTGTGTGCAATAGTGGAACCAAAACACCTATAACACAAAGAAAGAAAAAGAGAGATAGGATATGTATGGATCCTAACCCTAAAAACCAGAGCTTCTCTCTGTCTTTTCTATCTCTCAAATGGTCTCAAGTGTCTAACCCTTGCAACAAGAGAGAGCCCCTCTCTTATAGAGCTTTTTCTGTTAACTTTGCCAAGACAAGCGTCTCAAGAGGAGATCCCTCATACACGTGTATGGAGGGAGCAAAAATGCCAAGACAGCTGTCTTAAATATCGCAAAAGCAGAGAATGCACAGTGAGTCGCCGGCCAAAGATGCATTCCTCTGGCCAAAAAGAGTGGAGGCGAACACGCACTAGAGATAGTTAAAATACTAGCATGCTGGACCGGCAACCAAATAGTGTCCGACGGCGGTAATTATATGTTGCCGGTGAAAGTAAAAAACAAGCCTGGTCCTGAACTAGGCCCTCGACTATTAGCTTGCCTGTGGTGTGGGGATGCCTCACAACGCGCATTCCCTTGCCCCCACTCCCCTTTATATCCGCAAAAGCCACCCAAGTGTTTTTTAGGTGTATCCTTGCAACCACACTGTGTTTATGGTGTGCCAGAAACGCAGAACACTAAAACACAGATCCGAGTTTCGAGATCGAGGCCAAGGCGCGTTAGCACCGAGACCTGCGGGAACACTTCCAAACGAAACCCAAAACATGGGATGATCACCGAGTGTCAAACGGTTGACGGGGCTAACCTTGCCAAAAAAGAAAGGAAAAACCGATGCAAAACGAATTTCGGGGGCCAAAACACGCAGTTCGGCGGCCCAGAAAACTGACCCGGTGTTAAACACCGAAAGTGGCGTATCGGCCACGAAGTGGGATTTTCTCAGACCCCTAGTTTCCCTCAAAAAGGGAGAAAATAAAGACATATGGCC
>NW_021025186.1:49119-56619 GCF_004153795.1 Camellia sinensis
GGTTGGGTTGGATATACCGGCAAAGGGATTGGCAGTCTTGGGCCTGGTGGTGACAGTATTCACGTATGAAGGTCTTGCACTGCACTACTGCTAGTAGTCGCATTGGAACTGCAGGGAGAAAGACGTGGGGTTGGAAGACATACATCACACTCACGCACACTTATTACAGTTGTGCCCTCGCGCAGAGGGTCCGAATAAATATACAGTCCTGAATAAAAGAATATTACAGTCCGAATAATATACAAATTCCTAATTTAATTAACAAATTAACTAAGAAAGCTGTAAAACTGGCATGCAAGCCAGGGACTGCCTTGCTTCTGATGGATGATGCATGCCCGGGTTGTCTTGCGCGAAAATCCACCGGGATGCCCCAATTAGCCTCTGTTTAGCAGTAATTCTTAGAAAGCGTGCCAAGCTCCGAAAAGTTGCTGATTCTTCATTTTGCTGCAACAGAGAGCAGGAAAGGGGCATAGCAATGTATTTTCACAAATATATGCATGCCTCGATCCTCGTGCCACCAATCACGCATATCGAGGCATGATGGCCGAGGAGTCGAAATGCACAATTCGATGTAGGATGAATGCACATGAAAACACAACAAAACCTAACTCCATCATGGATGATCCGGAGTGTCGGTGACTGGGGAATTGAGATACATTCCGTCACTCGGAGTACGAAATGCACCTCGTTTCTCGTGCCCGAGCTAACTCCTATCCCGAACCCGATGCAATATGCATGACATGCATGAAATGCGACTAAGATACAATCCTAACATACACAATGCTATGAAAATGAGATGCCTCGAAATGCGTGCACACGGGCACGCAAACCGAGAAAATGACAGAATGAAAAAAAAGAGATGCCTCGAAATGCGTGCACACAGGCACGCAAACCGAGAAAATGACAGAATGCGATCTAAGATACAACCTAGTATGCACTATGCTGTAAAAATGAGATGCCTCGAAATGCGTGCACACTGGTACGCAAACTGAGGCAATGACAGAATGCGATGCAATGGCATGGAAATGGCATATAGAATGCAACATGGACTTATACTAACATGAGAGAGCCTCAGCCACACTCACATAAGAGGCCAGTGGATGAAAATGAAGTGCCTCGGAATGCGTGCACACGGGCACGCAAACCGAGGCAATGGTATATGCAATGCAAATGACATGAAAAACATGATATGGGCTTATACCAACATGAGAGAGCCTCAGCCACACTCATATAGGATGCCGGTGGATGAAAATGAAGTGCCTCGAAATGCGTGCACACTGGCACGCAAACCGAGGCAATGCAAAAATGCGAACTATGGCATGGGAAATGATATGCAAACATGGTAATGGGATTCCAGCACTGAAAAGTGGGGGAAAGCAGCCCCGAAATGAGGCGAAAACACACCCGATGCACAGAATAGTCCCGAAACACGAATTTTGGCACCCGAAATGGCCTATAGCTATACCAAGCATGCAAAATTGGTACATGGAATGTAAATACAGAAGTAAGGCAGACCCAAAGTTAGCATTTTACTAGCACAAATCATGGCCAAACAGCAAACCAAGATAGGGCAAAACTAGCATGCAAGAAATGGCCCTAAACATGGGATTAAGAAGCAACTCATAGCTGCTCGCCCCAAACAGGTTAGGGTCCTTCAACAATGTTGAAGAGGGACCCAAAACAAGATGTTTTACAGTTTATGGCAGCCCCAAAAACAGTATACAAATATATTAGAAATGCAATGCAAAAATGAGGCTCAAAAGTGGCTATAACATGAGGTATACAAAACATTCACCAAACAAGAAAATACCCTTAATAAAACATGTTCAGGAGGTCAAAATAAAGCCACTTTTAGTTCGGACCAAGGTCCAAAAACAGCGACATCAGGGGCTGCCAAGGCATACAAAAATGGGACCAAAAAGAGGATATAAAGGGAAGTGTATAAAATATACCTCAAACAGTGATGAGCCCTTCTTCAATGTTGAAGAGGGGCTCAAAATAAGCCTATTTACTGAACTGTAAAACGCCCAAAAATGGAAGCATAATGGGTTGCCAAAGCATGCAAGAAATTTGACATACAAGGGGATATTGAAGCAAGTGCAATATGGAGGGCTCAAACAGAGTTGAGCCCTTAATGAAACAAGAAAATGAGCTTAAAAAAATGACCTTTTTAGTTTTGATCGGAGCTCAAATCAATAAGCATGTTGGCTAAGAAATTGGTGCAAAAATAAGCTCAAAAAGGGGGAAAGTGGACTTACCTTTGAAGGCTTGACTTTGGTTGCCTCTTGGCTTGAGTTTGTGACTCCTTAGGCCTTGGAGAACACCTTCACACTTCTAGAATGGAGGATGGAAGGGTGGGGGGTGGTGGTGTAGAAGAAATGGTGGTGTTGGACTTAGAGGTTTTCCAGGAAATGAGAGGGATGGAGGGAGAATTATGTATCTAGCCTTGAAGAGCAAATTTTCTAACCCCTAAATGTGATGCCACCAGCTGGTTATATGGACAAGAAAAGGGGAGTAAAGGAGGGGCAAAAGGTGGGGGAAAATAGGCAAGTTTTCCCCCACAAAATATCCCCCGGATTGGGATATTTTCTGGGGGAAACAGCTGCACAGCTGTAAAGTACCAAGCATGAGGAGCATGGCCGGCCCCTTACTTTTCCTGCAGGTCACCGGCCGGCCACCCCCCCTAGCCGGCCAGCTAGGGGTCAAAAGGGTCAACTTGAAATAGTGGCCGGCCACCACATATTGGTGGCCTCCCAGGTCTCCTCTTCACAACCCTGTGGTTCGAATTTGGAAATGATAGGGAGTGTGACCATGCTTATATTTGCTTGAAATTCCATGCCATACACTGCCTGCCCTCTGCTGCTGTCAACTGCAGGTTCTGCGGGAAGTTTTAGCCTGTCGGCTAAATACAGTGCCGGCCGACTATTTATTTGCGGCCGATAGACAAAAAGGTAGCCGGTGGCCATACCCTTCGGCCGGTGATGTTCCTACTTGGCCGGCGGCATTCCCCAATCTCCATAGAGCATATCCTTGGACTTCGACAGTCCTAATAGGAGCAGGGCAGTGTCAACAGAGGCAACAGTGCTATGGCAGCAAATTTCTGGGCGAGACGAGTCAAACATGCATCATCCACGCATCCCAAGGCAGGGCTGCGACCACCTTCTTTCTGCATTTATTTTGTTAATTAATTAGAAGTTTTTGTAATAATTAATTTAGTATTATCTATTCGGACTGTAATATTTATTCGGACCCTCCGAGCGAGGGCAATTGTGTAATAAGTGTGCGTGAGTGTGTGTATGTCTTCCAACCCCACGTCTTTCTTCCTTTTTATTTACCCGCTTATGATGGTAGACTAGGGCATATTTAAATTAGCATACCTTATGCTATGCATGCGCGCATTCATACATTTGTCTTGCATGCATCGGGCTCGGCGCATCATTCTAACTACATTTGTATTTCAATTCCAAATTGAATACGTGATTAGTTATAGCATTTCACATGTCATTATAGATTAGTCGAGCCTATCTTAGTTGCATTTTGCATGTGTTGCATTAGCTATCTTAACATGAACTAGGATCATGCATATACCGATGCAAAACGAACCCTCGGGGGCCGAAACACGCAGTTCGGGGTCCCGAAAACTGCCCGTTAAACACCGAAAGTGGCGTTCGGCCACGAAGTGGGTTTCTCAGACCCTAGTGTCCCTCAAAAGGGAGAAAATAAGACATATGCCAAAAATCAGAGCAAATGGAGATGGTTAAGCGGTCCCAAACCGGGGCACATGGCCAACGGTCCCGAAAAACTGAAAACCGGACTCCGAAATGGGCAAAATAGCCTACAGCCACCAAATGTAGCCCACGGCCACTGAGAGATGGTCTACGGGACCTCTCCTTCCCCTCAGGAAAAGAAACAGAGAAAACTGAGTCTGGTTCGCAAACCGAGGCAAGGCACAGAAGAGGGTTCGGAAGTCCGGAGGTAGGGCTCACGGCCGCGACTCTGAAACTTCTGAACAAGCACAACATGCAATATCACCAAGTGCTCAACTGGTGACGTCTAAGTCTCAAGGTCGGTCAAAAATGGGGTGTCTACACAAACCATCTTCAAAGCGAACATGCAATGTTTTGTTCTAATTTAGGCGATTTGGTCTATACTTGTTTGCTGCGTGCATAACATAGTAATTCTAGGCTAATAAATGGAATAAGAACACATAACGTTTTCAAAACTGGATATCATGGTTAGTAGAGGCCGATCTTCGGATAGGCCGATCTTCAGATCGGGCAAGAGGGGGTGCTCATAGCTGACCTTTTCCAATCGTACCCAAGCTCCCGAACCAAGGCAACTTTGGTGATGACGGGCACGTGGCCTTTGGCACCGAGTCAGGGTTTCCTAAATTTCCCAAAATAAAATATTTAGGTGGCGACTCTGTATCTGGCAAAGCAGTCCATGTTTGGCACTTCAAAAATCAGTTTTCCTAAAACGATTTGCCGGATTTGGACTCTTTGGTTCAGACTTAGAACCGTGACTGCAAAAGTCGAGTCCGAGCTGTGGCGAGGTCCCCCGCGGGCTTGTTACAAATCCAAGAAACAAAGATGCAGGAATACTGGATTTTAAAGAAGGTATGACAAACATAGCAGTCTGCTGCCTTCCTACCATCTCCCCTTGTGTTGTATCAGCAGTAGCAGCTTCCTCTCTTAGCACTTGCCCTTGCCATCTTTTCTTGGCCCTCTCAAATACAACGATTGCCTTGGAATGTTCTTGTTCGACTGCCTTATGAGTAGAATCCTCAACGTGGTCTTGCCAGAGGCTTGACTTTGTCAAAGCATGCCATAAGGCTGACCGGTTGTGGGCTCTGACAGTATGGGAACACAAACCTCAGTTTTACCGGGGCATCCTTTTCGACCATTCGACCTAGTGCATATCGAAATCCATAGTGACCATTCCAAACTAGGACAGGTTGCTTACACGATGTTAGGTTGTTTGAAAAATGCTGCGTGCATAGTGAAACCCTAGCTCCTGACAAAATAGGACAGGGAAACCCTACCCCCTCCATAGGAGTGTTTTGGCTCTCTTTACTTGTTATGTGTTTTTAGAGTGTATCTATGCAGGGGAACACACATATCAGTTCGCAAGTCTGAGTGTCAGGCCTGCGGGCATCAGTGTTTTTGGGAATCAGTCATCTATGGGTATTAGATTTAGACTTTGGGACAACGATTTCGAAACGGTGATCAGTGATTAAGGAACAGTACATTCAGCTTGTGGGCAATTTGTTGTGATACCCAACTGCATGTTGTGTTTATTTTATGTTGTTATGCTGTCCAATTGTCCGTTTATTTATTTGCTTTATTTATCTTTTTACTAGATAGTCGAGCACAATTGCTTCTGACCCAGTAGATATTCCCCAAGCACTCTGGATTAGAGGTCGTCGGCTCCATCGATCTGAGGATCTGGTAGACGGACAACCAGTGTACCACTCTCTACCCCCGGTTACTAGACGGAGGGTAGTTAGGCAGAGGATATCAGTTCAGCAGTCAGTATAGAGGGTTTTGTCTACCCCACCTGAGTACAGTAGGGATCAGGGTTCTGTTTCTTTCGCAGAAAGGGAATATATACCGGTAATACAATCAGATCAGAACAGCATGGCCAATTTAGAGGAGATGGTGCACCAGCTCCAAGAGAGTATGAAAATGATGCAGTAGGATGCTGTCCGACAGGCAGAGTTCGCCAAGCAGCAGACCACGGTTATGAATGAACAAGCAGAGTTAATTGTAAGGTTACAGCAGCAAACCGGAGCATCTGCTTCGCAACAAGTTCCTCTCCCGCCAGGAATTCCCACCCCCGAGGAGACAGCTAATGTTCAGAATGATACGGACATTCCCACGGGACCACCTCTACCCCCGATCCTACCCCAAATCCAACCCCAGTTATCCAAAACACCCACCAACCTACCGGACTCTCCCTTTGAGTTCGAGACAGATCCCACAGCGTTGAAGTTGAGCAAGCTTGAAAAGCTGTTTAAAAGATCCCAGGGAGTCAAGACCATCCCTGACATCGAAGATGGATATACTGACGCAGCTGTGACGCTGCCTGACAGATTCAAAATGCCGCACATTGATCGATTTGATGGGTCCGGGGACCCCATGGTGCACCTGAGATTCTTTTCAGACGTCTTAAGGCCAATGGGCCTCAGCAGACTTCAGAAGCTGTCTCTGTTCGGCCGAACCCTGTCGGGTGTGGCGGCCATATGGTATGTCAAATTAGAAGATGATGTCAAGAGAAATTGGGACGAGATGGCCGAGGCCTTCATTACACAATACTCATACAATACACAAATCGAGATTACAACCCGTGATCTCGAGACAACAAGGCAAGAGTCTAAAGAGAGTTTCTCAGAATTCGTGACCAAATGGAGGGCCAAGGCTTCGATGATGACCCTAAGGCCTACATACAAAGACTAGATTCGGATGATTGTGCGCAATCTTCAGCCAAAGTTGATGCAAAAGATTATTGTACTCCCCTTCCCTACCTTTTCTGATCTACATGAAATGGGGGTGCAGATTGAGGATGCCTTAAAGTAAGGCTTAATTGATAATGACCGGGAGCAACCCCGAAGAACTTTAAACCGCAACACTAATGCAGGCCCGAGCGGTACTACAACTACAAGAGCCTCCGAAGTGAGCATGGTCACCACCAATCTCCCTCCAAGAACCATGGCAGCTGCGCCATTCTCCGGCACGTTCGGAAGCCATACCCAAACAGCCAAATACCCACCCAAAAACACAAGAACCTTCGCTCCACTATATACGCCCCTATCCAAAGCTCTGGGGGTTTTAATCAGAAAAGGGCATCTGAAGCCCTTAGAACCGCGGCCCCTACTAGAAAGACTTCCCCCTACCCACAACCCAGCCAAATATTGCGCATTTCACCAACAGCACGGTCATGACACCGATCTGTGCTTCCGACTACGTCATGAGATTCAAGATCTCATTGATAATGGGGTGATTCTGCCTCCCGAGAAACCCAATGTTACAACAAACCCTCTCCCTACACATAACCAAGCTCCACCACCTAAAAGGATCAACATCATCCAAACTGGGGTCGTGCCTTACGATCCTAGCATCTATATCACTCATTTCCACCTGGCTAAACCAAAGGTACTCCTTCCCGACTGCACTGACTTGTGCATGATGGACACCTCCATGACCCGACCTAAGCCAACGGTGGTGACTATCGAGAACAAGAGAGAGGAGATCCCAAAGGAGAGAAGAAGGTTTTTGGGTCAAAGTCTGCAGAATCTGGGAGTTGTGTTGAGAAGACATATAGTCCGGGTGACTACATTTCATCAATAGGCTAGGATGGGCCAGATGTGGAATTACCAATAGGGGGAGAACTGTGTGTGATCCAAGGGGATAGTCTGGGATAGGGAATAGATGATTTAAAGGCTGTGGAAGAAGACCTTGCCAATCTCCAGTTTTACAGTGACCAAGATCCAAGGGGTGCAGC